>NQII01002554.1:0-12469 GCA_002778355.1 Clitarchus hookeri
TATACACTTGGATTTACCATATACAGAAATACCACACAAGCTGATAGAGGAAAGGGATAATCTTTCATAATTTTTGTGGATTAGTTCAAATATGAGTACGCCTAAAATACCAAAGGTATTCATGGTAAAGTGAGCACTTTTTAAAGTTTCCCAGTAGACACAATAATCAAAAAACTATATTTCATTGTGGCCTTAGACGTAAAATTTTAAGAGTTATAAAATGTGTACACTGTGTTTATTAGTGATATGGCAATTTTTATACTAACAATTAGTGAAAGGATAGAAATAAACTGAAAGGCACTTCCAAGCACGGCCTTAAAAGTGCTCACTTTACCGTGAACAACCTATAGGAGCTGCTGACGTCAGTCTTAAGGTTGGGTTGAAAGAAAGCAATGCTACCAACGATCGACGTTACATAAGTCTGTGGACAGTCGAGACCATGGCCACTGCGCATGTGTGTGAGAAAACAAGCCATTAACTCACCATCATTCTAGGTTAGTTTAAACTGAAAAAAAATGCAAATAGTTTTATATGTGAGTGTTCGTTTAACTAGGCTAGTCTAAACTATAAAAACATGCATTCGCCTATTATTACACGTAGTTAAAAAGCCCTTTTAGGTTTGTACATTATGTTGAGAAGTGATGGTTGAAAACGCGCATGCGCAGTAATGGCAACCGCGCACAAAAGCATGTGGCAGTAACCACGGCCTCGGCGATCCACCGACTGTCGTGACGCTCCACTTGGGCGTTTCTTAACTGCAGGTTAAAACTATACAATAACGTTGGCCCACGGAGTTACTGATGTAAAAAAACACGATTGATACAAAACCTGATATACTGATTTCACGAAGGCCATGGGAAAATATAAATTACCGTTCTTTGAATACTTGCGATGTAGGAATGTGATGAATTGAAAAATTACTTTCGACATACGCCACTGCAGAGCTATGCCGTAAAGGAAAAAACAGAGGATAATATTATCAAAAACACGAAAACAAGCCAATACTAGCTATTGTCAACAGATACGTACAAAATTAAAAATAATTCCTCAAACAATCCCGTCAAGTGTTATACCGCACTAACAAGCCAAGAAACAAAGGAATGAGCGTCAAAGATGATACAATATAAACAAATACACAATCATCTCTCGCAGAATTAACGAAGACACTACAGATGAACGCTAAGGCGATAAAAAATATGTAAGCTCAAACGACGACACAACGAGGACAGCACAGTCCAGTACTGACTAGCGAACCAGCAGCGACGTTTCGGGAAATTGCATATTTTCCTATCCTCAGCTAGTCTTGGATTGCTTTCATTAATTTTTTTAATGACATCATCTGTGTTTTCTTTGGCGACATAACTCTGCAATGGCGTATGCCCGAAGTAATTTTTCAATTATTAAACTACCGTCTAACGTTGCGTGAGTTATCTTCTTAACACTATTCCGTACAATTAAATTTGCAGTAGGTAGCAAAAGATGTAAATGCACAAAGAAAATTTCATGAATGTTTCCACGATAGTTAGGGAATTTTTCAAAATAGTATATGTGCTAGAATTTTATTTAAAACCTGTAGAGTAAACACGATAAACTGATGAGAACGCGAAAAAAACGAGTATGAACAACCACGTTCGAAAAATAGAACTTCACGCTCACACTAGTCTTGAAAACACTTCTTGAAAACATCTAAGAATAAACTAAAAATTATATCGACAGTATTCGCGTTTTCACGAAAGACGCATTACAGCACACATACATAAAATGCTATACAGAATATCTGTTGACTTAACCCTGTAGCGAGCAAGCTATAAAAATTTCGCATCTACCATATTTGTTATGAAATCCACTGCGGGTCTCAAAGAAAATATTAGGCTATAATAAAATGATAAAACACGTTGTAACCACTAATGTTGAAATTGCCCCCGCTCCTGTAGTAAAAGCACTAACGAGCCTTCGCTAAAGTGCTGAAAATTACATTCCAGCCAAACGAAAACTCATGGCACAGGTTTCACCGCAAAATGATACAGCGAAATTAAAACTGAATTAAGGCGCCCCATTACTCTGGAGATGGGACTCATAAAATTACAACAATTAAAAAATATATACCTCTTAAAACATTTTTTAAATAGCTTCTAGTCAACAAAATTCACGAAGTTATACTAATAAGTGGGGGCATGTATATTTCGCTAAATGATTTTAAGACCAGCTGTACTCCAAAACACTTTAGTTCATATGCACTTTCATAGTTAAATGATTTTAAATGTCACGTGCGCTTAGTTTCTGCTCGCGAATCATGGACGTTCTATATCGAAGTACTTTATTCTGATTGGCGGAGTAAAATAAGAACATATCTTCTCACGTAGACGCGTGGCCTATAACCAAAGGAAGTTATGGTTGTGGACGTAGGATATTGAAGTATAGCATGAGCATGAATCATTTCGCAAAATATACATGGCCCTATTCATAAGACTATCAAACTTATTGTAAGGGCACCCAGTATACTCTGTCGATGCAATGTTTAAATTATAATAACTCCTGGCTAGTTGGAAACCCATAAATAAGTTATAAGTATTTCGCAAAACATTGAAAGTTTAAAGCCGCTTCCTCTTTATAAATTTATAATTTCAGAGCCACAATTTTTCTCCTTTTTTCAGAATAAAGATCTATCACCATACATAATAAGGTAAAGTACAACTCAAATAACTAAGTAAAACCCCCTCTGATAAAAGTATTCAACTACCAATTACAGGCAACAAATAACTGATTATATCGCCACACAATTTTCAGTCTTGGTGCTGTTAGTTATCGAGAAAGTAATTTGATAGGATATTTCATGTACATTTTTACGTAAATTATATGTAATTTGCTTAAATAACTGCTGAATTGAATAATTAATTTATTAGCATCGTGCCAAAATCAATCTGTATTCATAGATTTTAGCGAAGGAACGTAGTCAAATGGTAAAGCAATTCTAGTGTGCATAAAAGAAAAAAATTAATCTCCGTTCTTTCTAAATATATGGAAATGAGTGTTGGAAACCACCACAATTCAGATTGAATTTTATTCAGGTGCTCTTGCTACCTTAAAGTTGCAGGCTACAGTACATTTATTTCTATAAAACCATAGAATAGAGTAATAAGATTTGCACATCCCTCGCAATTAGCAAATAACCGCCGATAAGAAATTACCTGATTCGAGAAACCCATTTCACAGAAAAAATCATAAAAAACTTTGGCACACATATCACCCGAAAAACTAATTTGGAAGGTGTTCCCAAGAAGTCCTTTTCGTAGACTAGCAGCCCTTCATATTTTATGGAACAGTCGGAGCACAAAAGGTCGTACTACTTGGGTAAGTACTATATAAACTGCTAGTTCTGCTGCGCTTGACAACTGGTACGTTTATGAACACCAGCTTGGTATGAACGAGCCTTGAGAAAATTCGGTGATTTTAATTGACATGTTTTTGATCTTATTTCACCGGCTGACATCTCTCACTTCGCAGTGGACTCATGGTGAACAGCTGCTGCAACGAATTTCCGCATTCCCTGACTGAGGCGAGCAACACAACGCCAATGTTTAATATACGCTTTGAATTCGTAGATGCAATTTAGGGTAGAGTGTGCGTGCCACCTGCTCAGTACGAACAATAAAGAGCTTTTTGCTACAAGAAGTGTCAAAATCGCGCGTCTTCGACTAAGATTGGTACACTGTTTATTTAAATAAGTATTTTGAAATTTTAGTACACCGTCGCCGATTATGTTTTAATGCAAATATGTTATAGATATCCAAGTTGTGCACCAGCATGATTTACGTGTCATTTTGTTTCATGAGTTCAATCTGAGACATCGGCGGCAAAAACTTATCGCAATCTTGCGCTGCTGACGGCGTCCGCACTCTACGTGGTGGCGTGATCTGCGACGGTGCTCATCAGAGAGCTTGCGTGCGTGCTCGGCTTCCTTCTCCTGTTTGCTCTCTGTGTCCAATTTTCCTTGGTTCCCCTTCCTCCCCCTGCCCGGGCGTTACCACAGTGATTGGTCTGTGCGGAGTTCTTAAAGTGAAGCGCTGGCCTCTGGAGCTGTCTTCCTGCTTGGGTTTTACTACAGCTCGCTTCTTATACGAGACTTCTCCATTTAACGTCTCTGGCCATGTACCTTGCACCCGAGAGATAGTTTAGGGGCGTCCTAAATTCTAAAACGGTGAGTCATGAGTGTGTGTGTTGGCGGTAGCTGCTTTAATGTAAATATAGTTCACTTTTAAAGTATTTTAGCGTAGTCTACTTGGTATCTTGGGGCGTGCTGTAGTTAGTTTAGGTTTTCTTAACTGATGTTTCGGGTCGCTGTTCAAAATTTTGTTTGGGTAAACATAAACCGCTTCACGGCAGCTACGTATCCATTTTATTAACGTGTCGTGTTTCTCTTGCTTCTCCGCCCCTCAGCAAGTTTTAAACCTTTTTAATTTTTTTAAATTGTTTGTACGCGACACTCATGGCCCGTTTTCACAGAAGTGGTGAATTCTTTTATCGTATTTAATATTTTTAGTTTATTATGAAATGAGGGCTTAGAAGAGTCTTTTGATCGCCCCTCGTTTCGTTATTGTTTGCACGTCGTTAATATTTCCCTCTTTTATGCGTGAAGGATTTTACTGGGTCCTTCAGACCGGCCCCTCACTGCACTACGTATTTCAATGTATGTTAAGCACATGTCTAAATTAGTAACCTTTTTTATAATATATTTTCGATAATTCTTTGTGAGGGCTTTATATGTGCTCTCTTTGAAAGCCCGTATTGCTTGTACACTTTCCTTATGTACTTTCAATGTAATTTTAATTATTGTATTGTACTTTACATCTATTATGCAGAACGATATTGTAAGCATCATCAGTAAAGTGTAAACTGGGTATTGTATTGTGTCGACATTATTTGTGCTTGTCACAATCTGTTGAGCACAAGGGGCGTGAGGCACATCTTCAGAAAGGTATAGAGTGAAAATTTTCACGCCTACGACCAGAGTCTCCAAAAGACTGGAGTGGATAAAGACTTTTAAAGGCATACGTGGAGGCAAATAATACACCCACCTTCTTCAGGAAACTTTCTCCGCAGTTCTACTTTTCTCTTAACTATTTCCGACCATCTACAGAAAATAAAAACTGAAAGAAAAACAGACAACTCGGCACCGTATATGTTGACGGAGCATCAAAAATTGCAATGGATGGACATCTGCAATAACTTATTGTTTAATTGGTTGATCACTACAATGAACCCCTAATCGATCGCATCATGACGTATGACTAGCAGTGGATCATAGNATTGTTTAATTGGTTGATCACTACAATGAACCCCTAATCGATCGCATCATGACGTATGACTAGCAGTGGATCATAGAATAATCTAAAGCGAACGGGGTAATGATTGGAAGTTGGTGAAACTCCAGAAATATTCCAAAAGTAACGTAAATGCCAAATGCGGTTTTCTGTCAGTGTGCTGGATAACACCGGGTTTTATCCATAAAGAGTTCTTCTGTGCGTATGAAACTATTCCCGCTNATTGTTTAATTGGTTGATCACTACAATGAACCCCTAATCGATCGCATCATGACGTATGACTAGCAGTGGATCATACAATAATCTAAAGCGAACGGGGTAATGATTGGAAGTTGGTGAAACTCCAGAAATATTCCAAAAGTAACGTAGATGCCAAATGCGATTTTCTGTCAGTGTGCTGGATAACACCGGGTTTTATCCATAAAGAGTTCTTCTGTGCGTATGAAACTATTCCCGCTGTCCCGAACTGCGCAAAATTGGGAAATGCACTCGCAATTGTGTAAGAAGCTGCCATCTTTGGTAAGTTGGAATGTTTCTTTGCTCTTGGCAGACGTCAAAACCTACGTGGCAAAAATTACGAAACAGAAGCTAAGTGATANAGTTGGAATGTTTCTTTGCTCTTGGCAGACGTCAAAACCTACGTGGCAAAAATTACGAAACAGAAGCTAAGTGATACAGGTTATAAAGTAATCCTCGCACCCTGCATACACTTCCTGAAAGACAGGTGTTAAAAAACAGGGATAGTCAGTCTTCCAGTAATTTCTTTCCTAACAGAAGTCAGGTTTCGTCACAAACGGACAGAGAGTTTTGTGAATTGTTGACAAAGATGTGTCACTCTCGACGGAGAATATTTTGATTGATGNGTCACAAACGGACAGAGAGTTTTGTGAATTGTTGACAAAGATGTGTCACTCTCGACGGAGAATATTTTGATTGATGCAGTTATATTTAATTCATTAAAAAACTCAGACTCAGGTGTGTGAGGTACGGAAAATTGTTGTTTGTTTAAGAAAAATTCGATAAATTCAAGGACTGCGTTAGTGACATACAGTTGAAATTTTTTGCAAATAAATGTTTTAAAATCAAGTTTTTAATAGTTTTACCAAACAAATTTCCAGAGAATTTTTTGTTCGTTGGTTTGTGATACCTGATATCTGACATCTTAGTTTGTTTATAAACCTAGGCTGTGACTACTTTTTTTATAACTCTAAATTTGTAAAAATTTGTTTTGTTCTTAGAACACCGAAGAGCAAGTCATTATAAATGTTTGTGACTGAATTTTTACAGAGTGGTTTATGCAGCGCCAATTTAAGCAAGTCTTTTAAATACTCTTACAACTTTTGTTTAGTTTTTGATTATGTAAATGCAGCTGTAACATTTCTAAGTTCAATTATTTTTCATATATTTGATTATGTAAATGAACTACTTGGAAATAAACCTTTATTTATTATGTTTATTTAGTTTTGTTGCTTCAGATGTTTTTGATGATTCTCTCAGTGCTGACGTCCGGAACGGTTCGAAATTAACTGGATNTTTAGTTTTGTTGCTTCAGATGTTTTTGATGATTCTCTCAGTGCTGACGTCCGGAACGGTTCGAAATTAACTGGATAAATAGCAATGCATAACTGGCAACTTTTTGCTTATTACTACGATTTCCCGAAATCATTCCAGGCGAATGCTGGTATGGTACCTTACTACAGGCCATGGCAGATTCTCACCATGTTCCTGCTTCTCTGAGAAACTTTCTCAGTCTGTAATGACCTCGCTGTCAACAAGACGTTAAACCCTACCTACCTTCGCTTCTTACTGATGAGGTTTGTTGAAATTACACTTTTACTATTGTGGCCACAGTGACGTCTCCATGTTTCCTCCGAAGAGTTACGGCCAGTTACTGTAACTACAGAATAAGTGCTTAAAACACAAGGCAATTATTATAAAATCTGAATATATCTACAGCAATAAGACACTTTATCATAAACGGTGTACTGTGTATTTTTCATATGAGTTGCGTCATTTGATATTTTATTTTCATCGATGATCTTAAAATANACAATTTTTCGAAGGTTTGACAACCATCAGCTAAGCCAAGGATACTAAACTGTTCGGAGATATAATTGCGGAGGTTTTTCCAAGAGTTTGTGAATGACTTCAGTGGATGGTTAAAGTAAGTATGAGTGTAGTAGGTGGGTAGGAAGTTGGGCTTAATATCTCGTCGACAGCGGGGTTACTAGAGACGGCACGAGCTGCGAAGTGAAGAGGGATTGGGAAGGAATCAGTCATGGCCTTTGTTAAGGACCCATCCCAGCATTCGCCTGGAGTGATTTCGGGAAACCATGGAAAACAGAAATCATGACGGCCGGACCGGNCTGGAATGATTTCGGGAAACCATGGAAAACAGAAATCATGACGGCCGGACCGGGAACCGAACCTGGATCCTCCCGAATGTGAGTATAGTCAGTTACCACTGTACCACTCTGCTCGGTGCATATACGGAGCCACCCCCATAAGCGGATCACGTCTCTTACGATCAACAAAATTCACAGTTATGCCATCTGAATGTTTGGACGCGTCACAAGTGTGATGTGTATATAGTAAATAAACAGTCATGTCAGCGGCACGCTGTTGTAGCAATGCGCCCGAGGATACTTTGTAACGAATAAATGTGATTCTTGGTGAAGTGAAATAAAATAGTGACACAGAGATGGTGAATTACGTCCACATTTTTGTATATATTCCTTTGTTACATTGTTTTGTACATTAAAAAATAAGAGTTATAAAAAACGCGCGCGCGTGCATGCGTGTGTGTGAATGACAGGAGTGTTCACAAGACTACGGATGTACTTAATTGGTATCAGTTGTCGTTCCTTACATTATACCAGTTGTCATTCCTTATATTGGACCAGTTGCCCCTCCTTACATTGGACCAATGATATATTCTAACAAAAATTGCTCAATTTAAGAAATTTGGCTCTGAAGCAAACATTTTCCCTCAAACATGAATTTTCATTTCTGAGCTATGAAATTGATGTGATAGTTATGTATCCATTTCAGATATAGTAATAGGGATTTGGGAGATTATGTTGGGGAAGTCGTTTAAATAAATTCAATTTTATTTTATTTTTATTTGCAGTGAGATGTCACTTAAACTAACGCCTCTTTTATTTTTAAGCTGTTCTTTGAAATTAACGATCAACTCTTGTTCCCATAGAAAAATACAAACAATTTACGGCTCAAAAACATCGAATATTACGAATGTTAACGATGATTCTGTTTCTTTAAACCATAAACTGGCAATGCATACACAAAACATATTTCTGTAGAGTAAGGGATGCATTGACGCAAAAAGTCTGGCTTATGCTAGGAGTATATGATGAAGAGAACCTTTAACTGTTTACCGTAACGGTGATATGAGTATCACCGAAACATCTAAAACATTCCATGCTCCAAAAGCTCCATTGAACAGGCATTTGAATATAAATAATTTTCATGACGTCTAGCATCACTCGCATTTTGGCGGAGGCTTAATTTATCTAAAGAAATACGCGACTTTCTACTTCAACATACAGTGAATCCCAAAAACTCGCAATACATTTCATTTTTAATTAAATTTAGTTATAATTTAATATATTATAATAATTTATAACACATCCTGGAAACACTGTTTCTAGTAGGTACTGAAATATTTGGTGAAGTATACTGAAGAGCCAAAAAAACTGGTACACCTGCCTAATATCGAGTAGGGCCCTCGAGAGCACGCAGAAGTGCCAAAGACGACGTGGCATGGACTCGACTAATGTCTGAAGGTATGCAGGAGGCAATTTACACCATGAATCCTGCGGGGCAGTCCACAAATCCATACGAGTGTGAGGCGGTGTATATCTCTTCTGAACAGCACGTTGCAAGGCATCCCAGATATGCTCACTAATGTTTATGTCTTGTGATTTAGGTGGCCAATGGAAGTGTCTAAAGTCAGAACAGTGTTCCTGGAGCCAATCGGTAGCAACTCTTGACGTGTGGGGCGTTGCATTGTCCTGCTGGAATTGTCCGCATNCAAGGCATCCCAGATATGCTCACTAATGTTTATGTCTTGTGATTTAGGTGGCCAATGGAAGTGTCTAAAGTCAGAAGAGTGTTCCTGGAGCCAATCGGTAGCAACTCTTGACGTGTGGGGCGTTGCATTGTCCTGCTGGAATTGTCCGCATCCGTCGGAATGCACAATGGACATGAATGGGTGCAGGTGATCGGACATGATGCTTACGTATCTGTCACCTCTCAGAGTCGTATCTAGACGTATTAGAGGTCCCATTTCACGCCAACTGCACACGCTCCATACCATGACAGAGCCTCCACAAGCTTGAACAGTTCGCTGTTGACATGTAGGGTCCATGGATTCATGAGGATGCCTCCATTCCCGTACACGTCCATCCGCCCGATACAATTGGAAACGAGACTTGTCAGACCAGGCAAAGCGTTTCCAGTCATCAACAGTCCAATGGCGGTGTTGGTGGGCCCAGGCGAGGCGTAAAGCTTTTTGTCGTGCAGTCGACAACGGTGCACGAGTGGACCTTCGGCTCCGAAGGCCCATATCAATGATGGTCCGTTGAATAGTTCTCACGCTGGCACTTGTTGATGCCCCAGCATTGAAATCTGCGCCAATTTGAGAATGGGTTGCACGTCTGTCACGTTAAATGATTCTCGTCAGTAGTCGTTTGTCCCGTTCCTTCACGATCTTTTTCCGGCCGCAGCGATGTCGAAGATTTGATGATTTACTGGATTCCCGATATTCACGGTACACTCGTGAGATGGTCGTACTCGAAAATCTAAATTTCATCCTTACCTCGGAGATGCTATGTCCCATCTCTCGTGCACCGACTATAACACCACGTTCAAACTCACTTAAATCTTGATAACCTGCTATTGTAGCAGCAGTAACCGATCTAGCAACTTTGCCAGACGCTTGTTGTCTTATGTAGGCGCTGCCGACCGTATCACTTTTCTCTGATTGGTTCCATACCTCTGTTATTTGCATACGCACGCCTATACCAGTTTTTTGGGCTCTCCAGTTTATATGTTTGGGTTGTGACCACCGCAATAGCCACCAAATTATTCTCCAAAACTGTAATGCAACTAGTATTGGTAATATTTTCAACGATAGTGATTACGTGACAAAACCTACAGCACTCGAAGGTGAGGATCTAGCACAAGTCAGATTGCGCATAGGCTCTTCTCAGCACTGGGCTGCGAGGTGGGCTTGAAAAATTCTTTTAAAGTCGATGAAGACGAAGACATTTCTCAGTTCCATATTTGCATTAGGGAAGCTTCCAAATTATACACCCTTTCATCAAAATCCAGCTCAAGTGATAGACAGAGTGCAGCGGCACTTATAGTCTCACAATGCAAAAATTGTTTACTTACCAAGAAGTAAAGTGATAGGCATAGTCATTATACTGGAAAAATTGTTGAAACATACAGACACACCTCCAAAGACCCATAGTTCTATGGTATTTGTGTTTCAGTCTGTGTTCGTGAAGTGATTAGGTGTATACGTTGAAGAATCTGAATTCACGCGGAATCCGCCGAAATCAAGCTACGTGCCAAAAAGTACTGCTGTAATGACATGAATGCAAGTTATATTTTAGTTTCCTAATATATATGTGAGGACTGATGAACATAAATTCCGGTCAAATATAATATTACCACAGTTTAATTTACGACATACTTTTCCTAGATTGGAAGAGAGCAATGTTTATCAAATATTTGAATTAACAAATTAGCGTTGAAACTTAAAGAACCTATTAGCTAGTTTATATTCGTCTGTAACACAATATGGTTATATATATATATGTGTGTGTGTGTGTGTTTGTGTGTTTGTGTGTGAATATTTGTGTGCGCGTGTGGGATTGTCGTGTTTCCTGTAATTAGTTTATTATATATGCAAAATGGTCCAATGTTAGCGCCCCTTTCATAATCCCCAAAGTTGGATTACAATTTTCATAATCCCGAAGTTGAATTACAATGATTTTTTATACACTGCATACTTGCGAATCAAATTCATATTTAATACTATGATAACGCGAAGCACAATGCCTTCATAAATTCTGTCTTTCAGGGTAATATCTTGAGCACGGATAGTACAATTAGTGCCGGAGAAGTAAACGCCGCATGCCTATTGTGTTGGAACATGCGGATCAGTTAAAATAAATTTGATTAATATGAGCATGTAAAAGTGCAACAGATACAGCCAGCAGACGTAAAAAAAATACATTCTTAGACGGTCCCAATCAAAGCAAATATATATTTTAACATGGACACAAGAAAACACATTCCCGATAGTTTATGAAACTAGTATTATAACACAAAAGTGTATACAAGCTTGTTTATAAAACTTGGCTAATTTATATAATTGTGTCTTAGAATAATTAGTGCTGAAAATAAGAATATATTTAGTGCTTTTCTTTCCTAAGAGGTGTTAAAACTAACAGGATGCTTTCGGTTACTGTGTAATTTTCTTAATTAAATGTTATTACAATGAAGTCAATTGCAGAACTAGCTGGTTGACTTCAAACAAGCTTGTAGTCTTAAGCTTACTTATTTTATTACAAATTAGAAACATTCGAACGTCAACCAATTTTATAGATGAGGGTATGAAAGTGGACTGTGAATGGGAAAGAAATAGAATATTCACTTGGTTTTTTTGAGATATTTATAACCCATCTCATTTGCTAAAGGTGATTTAAGAAGTTTTTTTCTAAAAATGTTCGTAAGAAAGAAACACTTTTGCTTTCCCCTTCGATAAAAACAATATGTAAAAAACACATCACACGACCAGATGATAGGTTCTCGAACACTTTACACACAATCTCCAGTTTTTTTTCCGGACCATATTTCCGAGCAGGCGTTTCACCTATACCGAAGCTATTAGTTTCAGTTGGGACCGAATATCGAGCGTCTCGCCCACGGAGTTCATTCCGAACATCAATATGAAGCAGTCGCGGGGAAGGGAAATTCAAAAGAAATTGGCCGGAAATAAAACGGCTTCATTTCGCGATGGAAGTGCCCGCTGCGACGACAAACTGGCGGCGAATCGCACTCACTCTCCCGCCGGCCGCCAGAGGCGCTGCCTGGTAATTGGAATTGCACGAGCACGC
>NQII01002554.1:12538-50116 GCA_002778355.1 Clitarchus hookeri
GGGGGGGGGGGGTCGGTCGGTCAGAAGAAGAGTGGACAGGGGTAGTTGTTGTATCGCGAACATAGTGTGACTGCTCGGAGCACCTCGGCAACAGCCTTAATCTGGCAACAAAACAACTGATCGCCTGCTTTGAATGGCGGAGTTGCCGCAGGCCACATCGTTTTTGTTTTCATTTAACGAAGCCGAGCACTGCCTCCTCTCCAAACCACTTACACATTTAATTATTCACTTTTTACCTGAATTATTTGGGTCTCACGCTTGCTGTAATCATATTTGAAGATGAGTGTTACGTAGGAAAGGCTTCTTGACATTCAATTTTGTAGTTACAAACGCGAAGTGTCACTTTCTTAAATTTGTATTGCACATGACATGCCAGATTATTCACTTAACATCAAATGTGTGATTAAATATGTTGTATTGTCTCCCCCTACCCCCTCTTTTACTCTTCTCAAACCAGAACAACAGCATTCAAGTCATGCTCACGTCAGTGTGTTCAATAGTGTTTCCTTCAGATGTGATAATCGATACTGCAGTAGATGTTATGGAGTTGACGAAAAATATAACACGCTATGAAATATGAATGTTACTGCTTTCAGAAAATGGCAAGTCATAAAATAGCAAATGCTAGATTTTGTTAAATATGCAGTAATTTCACTGAATAATACACAGTTTCTTCCGGTAACATGGCCGACCAGCAAGAGGGTAAAAAAAAAAAAAAAAAAAAAAATCCATCTAAATTTAAATTTTTTACATGAATTTCACTGAATGTTCGCTTGAACTAAGTAATATGTTATCAAGTGGCTACAATCATTTTTTAAGAAGAATTAAATAGGAAAATATTCTATCCCAAATTTTAACAAGTTTTTGGTTATAAAAGATGGTCGTAAGAATTTTTCGACCTCTTGGAGAGCTCATAGTTTTACGTATTGCTGTGAGAAGAACATCAACCCTTAAGAATTACAAAGAAAGAAACATTTTGTTTTACGCTGCGCGAGTATAAACCGGGTCAACAAGAAATTACTGATAATGAGCCTATTTTCCTCTACATGGGTGCAAATAATTTTCAATGAAGTTCTTGAAAGTTAGATGGTAAGCAGTCCTTGAAATCTCGTTGACAGCAATACAATTATAGATGAAACAAGAAAAATAAGCAGCAGTAGTGAGAAAATTACAAATACATACGTGCCTTACCCGTGACTCGAGCCCAGAAAACCTCGTACCATAATCTAGGGTGCAAGCAACTGCATTACGGAGATCGGATTCGGAGCATATACTTTGGATATAATGAGTCTAAGGTTAAGAATGACAGGGATTACTAACCGGAAATGTTTACTGGGCCGTCATTTCGAAAATAATTACCTGAAACACTTAAAACACGTAAGTTTATAAGGCCTACCGTTGCGCTACAACAGTGTACAATTTGATGGAAAACGGTTGCTTGGTCACTTATATAAGGCGTAGAAACTCTATTTTCTTTGGTGTTATCTTACAAAATTGCCTAAAAAGGTTCATGTTTACAATGCTTATAAAATATACTGTCAGCACACAACGTTTGGTAAGTTAAAATTCTGAATAGATATGACCAACTCTTCAAAATATTTATGTGGCTGCAATTTTTAAAATCAATGTCTGACCACACTTAAATCATGTATATTTAAACAGCATTCTGTAACACAAATTGTGTGCAAAATTTGGTTGAAATTAGTTGAATTGTTCCGGAAATACGGTAAAATGTTCAATTTTCTTACCTGTCACTATTCTGCATAAAGGCCGAAAAAGAGAATCACTGCATACTTGATGCTTCTAATGAATACTGTTAGTGTACAAAAAAAGTCTTCGAATTGTTTCATAGATATAGCATACTACACTAAATTATTTCAATTTACACCATAAATAAATTCCTGCCGGGCTTAAAACATGTAAGTTTATATACCCCAATACTTGCGTGTGAAATTTGGTGGGAATCGGTTGATTGGTCCTCGAGATATGGCATAAAACCTTAACTTTTTTCATGTGACGATCTTCATAAATGGAGGACAAAAAAGGTTATGTATTAGCACATTCGATGGTTGTCATATATACAGTATACACAAAGTTGAGTTAAAATTGGTTACATAGTTTCTTATATATATATTACCCTAAGCTAAAGTATTGTTATAGCCACCATTCTGAAAATGTGTGTCTGGCACACTTAAAACATACAAATTAATACGGTCTACTACAATAAAACTTCTTCACCAAATTAGGTGGAAATAGGTTGATTATTTCCCGAGATATGACATAAAAACTTTATTCATTCCTTTGGCGTTATCTTACAAAATGGCAAATAAACGTGGCTATGTGTTGGCATATATTTTGCTTCGAATATACACTTTCAACCCTCAAAATTGGTCGAACGGTACGGTAAATATACCAGATAAAACTAAAATATTTGCATCATGACCATTTTGAAAATAAGTGTCTAATACATTTAAGGCGCATAAGATTACATGGCCCGCCATAGCGTTACTTATTTGCCAAAATTTACGAGAATTGGTTGAGTAGTTTTCAAAATATAATGTATAGGTAATATTTTTTTCATGTTCTGCTATCTTCCAAAATTGCAGATGAACATTAACAAATTTCTGTTAGGACAATGTTTAAGTCATGCACAGTCAAAATACAACATTTGGTTTATATATGCTGAATAATTCCCGCAATATGACATTTCACAAGAAAACGATAAAATTGCTGCAACTTTGAAAGTAAGCGTCCGGCGTGGTCGAAAACTTTAAACATCAGATGTACTTACTATGTATAATGTGTGTATCGATTTTGGTAAAATTAGTTCAGTGTGTTCAAAATTTTATTTTTTTGGTGGGTTTTAGNACACACACACACACACACACACACACACACACACACACAAACACTCACAAATACACAGATGGAAAAGTGATCACATAAGCCTTTCTTTCATTCCAAAATTAGGCTAAACAAAGAATATAGGTGTCCGAACCACGTTGTTACCCGATTCTCCTCAGTCACAGGTTGGGCGAACCGTCGCGTCGGTAAGTTGCCCACCTCGTCACTTGGGCATGTTTGAAATGACACTGTTGCAGCAATCATTCTCTCCAAGTTTACACGTGTCCACACGTGGCCTCGTATTTGATGTCATCATGTGTATACTAGCGCGGTCTGAATATCCATTTGGCTTTACCATTCTCGAGTGCACGAGATTGCGTACCTGTTAATGTGTTACCGTATTTTCTGTGGTGGCCATATTTGTTTCATTTATATTGTGAACATTTTTTGTAGGTTATAAATAGGACCACTTTATAAAGTCAATAAGTTTGCAAGAAATTTCATTAAACTGAAAGTAAACAGTTTTAGGTCACTACAATTGTCTCGCGTGAATATCTTGCGTACATAGTAATAGTACTTTCAATAAGTGTATGCATATATATGTATTGAGGGTTTCACAAACCTCTACAATAGTAATGGATAAACATAGCTGAATTCCTGGCATATTTTCTTAGTTAAAAATTTTTTATACGTAAACACAAATAATTTTGCTAATAATCGCAACACGCTTGTGTGTTAATGCATCACATATATGTGTTTCCTCGCAGACCATGCTCTTGCCGCGAGAATGTTTGACGAGTGTAGTAGGAAGAGGGGATGACCAGTCCGAATTGTGTGGACAAGTACACAACAATGCCAGTAAGCATATGTGTTTACTTAAGGACGCCCTCTGTCTGCAGGTATTTTGCATGTGTGAGGCCTAAGAACATGGGATTGAGCATCGATTGACTGGCATGTTGTATTTTGGCAAAATAGCCATTGAATGTTGGCATTCAGAAAACTGGTACCTTGCAACTTGCTTTTAGACTCTGTCAGAAATTCGCTTTACTGTTGGAGCTAGGTAATAAAGTTGTAGCTTTAAGCCTTTCTGGTATTTAAACTNACTCTGTCAGAAATTCGCTTTACTGTTGGAGCTAGGTAATAAAGTTGTAGCTTTAAGCCTTTCTGGTATTTAAACTTAAAATTTAATAATCCCTGGCGTTTCAGTAAAATTTTATTTTTACATTTGTGGAGGACATTTCATCAGATATACAAAAAAATTCTATTGATTGGTAGTTGTATTTACTGATTCAGTGTTTACTCAGCATGAGCAGGGAATAATCTGTAAATATAAACATACCCACTATCTTAATCCCAGAAAATCGCATAGGAAATCAATGTACGACTTTTCAGAGGACAGGCGATGATTTGCTCTAATCATCCGTGAGGCAGTGAAGACGAAACGTGACCGCAGAATGGTGGCGTGGCGACGTTAATTTACTGAAAATAGAATCGTCCCATTTACGTCACGCACGCCATGTCTCCATCTGAAATGACGTGAAAGTTGGCTAAAATATTCCCGACCTATGTGATTGGTGTCCAGCGAGTAGGCAGTTCCAATAAGCAATTACATCTCCGCTGACATATTGGTTTTACATTCGCAGTTGCATTTCTTTTAAGTAGAATTATTCAATCCCGTAAACAAAATACAGCCTTCTACATTCTACACATTTTCCTTTGGATTAACTTCGTTCATGGCTAATTGAAAATTTTTGAAAGCCCTGCTTGTTCGTTTTTAAAACAGCCGTGTATACTTACGCCATATTTGCAATTTAATTTTTTCATTCCCGANAAAGCCCTGCTTGTTCGTTTTTAAAACAGCCGTGTATACTTACGCCATATTTGCAATTTAATTTTTTCATTCCCGTAATGCGTCCGTTAAGTTAAACTGTGAATTTTTTTTAACAAACACAAATTACTGCTTTAAATGTTTTTAAATATTAANAATGCGTCCGTTAAGTTAAACTGTGAATTTTTTTTAACAAACACAAATTACTGCTTTAAATGTTTTTAAATATTAACTACTCTAAACCAATTTTAGAGACCACCGACATTAATATTATGTTTTTAATATAATAAATCTCCGCCAACAAAACTAGTGGGATGCGAGACATTGTTTTCATACATTCATATGCTTTTACAAACACAGCATTTTTCAAAGGTTATTTTAGTAGTGTTCAGTTTGCCGTTAACCAATTGAACAAATATTTTGACCCGTACACATCCATTTCGATGTTGGTGTTCTAACAGCTATGTTCTACGTCACACGAGCAGCACAGTTGTGTTTCAACTATGATTTTGTGCACGCGTGTTGCTTTCTCCAAAACCAGACTAGTTCATTTTACCCCACCCGGTGTTCCTAAATCTTATCTAGAAATAACTTAAATTAAACGCCCAGGTATAATTAATTACGCTGGAGATTGACATAATTTTCTTGTGAGTTCTGCCTGGCCATTGTTTTCTTAAACCAACAAATTTTCTAACATTAGCCAAGCAAACTTTTAAAATACATGGTGCCTTTATTTTATTACGTAAGCAGTTCCTTTTAACACGAAATATAGTAGAGACTATAACATTTTACTTCGCTCTGGAAATCTCAATTGCAATCCTAATTTTTTATATTTACAAATCTGACAGTTAGGATATTTCGTTAAATGTAGGACTTTATTGTGCATTGGCCTGAAAACAGACCTTCCCACTATGAGTTGAAAAAATTTTACTATTAGATCACCCTAGTAGAATTTCGTTATTTGTAAAGATGAGAGAAGTGCATTCATGTGTGTGTGTATATATATATATATATATATATATATATATAATNTTACAAAACAACGAGGATATTTCAACACACACATGATGCTCATGGAGCTACTTGTTAAATTT
Organism: Clitarchus hookeri; assembly: GCA_002778355.1. Lineage (NCBI taxonomy): Eukaryota > Metazoa > Arthropoda > Insecta > Phasmatodea > Phasmatidae > Clitarchus > Clitarchus hookeri. Next base: position 18,305 of record NQII01002554.1, read on the forward strand.
GCTCATTACAAAATGTTTAATTTTCAAAGAACCAAGTATGGTTATTTTTTACGCTGTAAAGTGGTGGGCAGCTAAAAAAATGTTATTAATACATTTTTTAAAGTTATGAGTGACTGACTGCCAAGATTTAAAAAAAATTGGTGCAACAGGAAACGTAAAATACTTCAAGAAGAATAAGTAGTAATGCCAGAAAGAAAATTCCAAGAATTTTACATAAGAAATTTCTATACAGACTTGAAATTACACACTGGCTCTCTGAATAGGTATATTTATATGTTTCGCTTGTAAATTATGTAGCCAGTATTCTCTGAATAGGTATATTTATATGTTTCGCTTGTAAATTATGTAGTATTCTTCTAAATCACCTGCTTCATTCTCCAGTAAAACTTTTTTTTTTAAATTTCTGTGTGCATTTTTAGAATTCATGGATGTAATAAGTATATATTATTCACTTATTTTGATTGTATGTGTGTGTCATACGCAGCTAATTGATGCGTGTTAAGGCCTTCAATTGGTGCTCGAATCGTGATAACGGTCGACTAGGGACGAGATGTCACCTTTAGGTAGGGTTGGAGAAGGTGTACGATGCTTGTAATCGTGGTGTGAGAACATAGGTATGTCAGTATGGCAGCTCAAATTCGCCATCTTCTCGCATTGTTGCAGTATCACATCTTGCAGTTTTTGATATAACGTCGACGTGACAGGAGACGTAGACAAACAGAGTAACAAATCTCTTTCAAAATGCATACCATTTTGAATGAGCAATTTGTCTTTCCGTTTTGGGGCTTAACGGTTTTTACATGAAAGTTGTATTTGAAAAAATGAATGTCAAAGCTTCCAAAAGAATTGGAAAATTATTTTTGGAAAATTTATTTTGAATAACATACACGAATTTTGTATAGTAAGAACGCTTTCCCTTAAATAAAATTGAAAACTATGTTATTGTTCAGAAACGGTCATATACCAGCAAAGTATCACATACGTGCCAGGAAAAAAATATTTTTTTACGTTGTGTAGAACTACCCTGCTGACCTCGAGAAAATTTAGGCCTTCTAGACAAAGAAGTTTCGGAAATGAAAGAGACGCCGTATTACAAAGTTTTTAATAGAGTAATTTCTTACAGCTCTCAGAAAGTTAGGCGAAATTTATTAACTTTGCATAAAATTACTACAAAGATGAGAAAAGTAATTTCAATTTGAAATATCATCTCGGAAATGAATATAAATTAAGTATTGACATCACTTCTCCACCTTAACTCAGAAAACCTAAATTTGTTGTTAGGAACTCTCATTCATAAAAACAAAAATGTTAGCGTACATTATATTTTTACGCGTGAAACTTTTTAAGCTGCAAAATAATTCCACATAGAGAATGCAATAAATTTCAATGCGTTAAAAATACATAATAATTTTTACAATACCAATATGGTACAGTAAATATAAGAGTCTCAAAAAAATTCCAAACCTCTGTACTCATCTACACAGTTCGTAATTTCATACTGAAAGAACATTTTTTCATAGTCTACTAACAGAATAAAAACTTTTTTTTGTTGGCAATAAATGCAAACCAGTACTGTCGTAACACCTACATAATAACTTTATGTTACCCTTAAGGAACATTAAGCCTGTATTTAAAAAAAATATATTTTGTAGTGAGAAAATAAATTAGGACACCGAACGTGGTTCCCCGTCGTATGGATCCTTGAGATATATTAAGCTGATGGTCACTTAAGTGACTAAATTTGCATGAATGCGGGTTCCATTGGGGATTATAGTATTGAAATTAACGCTGTGCCGTTGCGAACAGATATAGGTAACAATCTCAACATAATCACAGTGAATACAAACCACAAGCTTTATCATTTTCTTAGAGGTGATGATGGAGGGTAGCAAGTCATTAACAGTTTGTCATTTAACCACAGGTTCCTACGTTACGTTTCAGTGATCAATAGTACCACTGTTAAATTAGTTTTGCTGAGGTGATTAAGTTTTAAATTTTTAGCTTCTTGCATGCAACGCTGAGTACATGTATACGCTGATCATGTCCTTGTTAAGATCTATTTTTTCCTTACATTGCATCCCTCTATCTCACGCATATATAACGTTGCCATGGGCCGATTATACTTAATTCATTCGCCATCCATGCGAAACCGTAGATTTTTTAGGAATGTAAATGTGCCTTATAATATGAAAACTTATACTCAGTAGACGTAAAGCAAAAAACACTTACTTCAGATAATACAATTTTGAACATTTCACTTGCAATAAAACTTTAAATATTAAGAGCTGCTTTTATTATTCAGCTGCAAACTTAACAAGGAGCTTGCAGACTATCGTGTATTGCACTTAATAATGAGTAATATTTTTTTTCAAGGGTTGTTTTATAAGTGCTTATTTTATCGTGAGCAACCTATAGCTGCGTTACCAATTTAAGTTTATTTGTAAAGTAAACCGTCGGGTAGGAAGAAAGTGTTTAGATGAGATTGTAAGTGATTTCATACGTTTATGGTCAGTTTATCATTGATGAAGGTGGTATGTATTGACTAGGAACAGAAGTTCTCTGGAAAGTACAACTTGTAATGCTGTGACGCGGTGAGGGAAAGTTGGGCGGGAGACTGCGCGTGACGCCGGCTGCCAGAGGGTATTAACGGCGGACACGTACTGGACAGACTTCCCAGCAATGCGCAATGGGCCNCGCGTGACGCCGGCTGCCAGAGGGTATTAACGGCGGACACGTACTGGACAGACTTCCCAGCAATGCGCAATGGGCCAGGAAATGAGATGTCTCGCGATATTAGCGGAGGCGCGCGCCGACAACCGGCGAGCGAGCAAGCAGAGGACTGCGCCCGCCGCCGGAACTGCTGCTGCAGCTACGGGTCAGCACACAAGCACTGCAAGATAGAGCGGGAAGAGATGCCCGACATCTTGCATTTACGTATATTACTCCACTACTTCATATCAACATTCGATATTTAAAAATCAAGCTTGTCAAAACATAGGCCCGTAATCAAAAGTTCCCAAGTTATTTAATAATTGTTGTTACACATTGGAAATTAGGAATAAACTGAAAGCGTACAAACTTCTAAAAGTCTGTTAAGTAGTCCTCTATGCCATGTAGAACTTTCATTTTAAATCATAAAGTTTGATGACAAAGATTGCCAAAAAAAATTGTTAATATGCGGTTCTGGACTGCCGTGGTGTAGCGGTCAGACTACTCGCATCCCACCCGGGCGAACTGGTTTCGAGTTCTGGTGGGGTCGCCTCTCTGGTTTTTGCATGTGGGAATCGTGCAGGAGAATGCCCCTGGTAGGCGGGTTTCNGAGTTCTGGTGGGGTCGCCTCTCTGGTTTTTGCATGTGGGAATCGTGCAGGAGAATGCCCCTGGTAGGCGGGTTTATCGGGATCTCCCGTTTCCCCACCCTTGCAAACCGATGCCGCTCGACACTTCCTCGTTTCACCCCCATCGATGTTTCAAGACCCTGTTGTTAAGAGCCGCCCAATTCTCTGCATTGCTNTGGTTTCGAGTTCTGGTGGGGTCGCCTCTCTGGTTTTTGCATGTGGGAATCGTGCAGGAGAATGCCCCTGGTAGGCGGGTTTCTCGGGATCTCCCGTTTCCCCACCCTTGCAAACCGATGCCGCTCGACACTTCCTCGTTTCACCCCCATCGATGTTTCAAGACCCTGTTGTTAAGAGCCGCCCAATTCTCTGCATTGATCCTAATATGCGGTAAAAAATGTTATTGTGGAGGTTAAGTATTTATAAGTAATATCTACAAGTTGAACAGTATTTCATAAATAAATAAAATTATGCGTTTTTTGGTGACCAGCGCCCTTAAATACTCAAAGAGCCTAATGAGTACAGTAGGCTCCTAAACAAACTGTCTGCTACGATTCCGGGCTCGTAATTTGGATCACGTGGGGAAATGCGCGTGCCATCACCGGCTCGCCATTTTCACTAAATGGACGCAAGCAACACTTCGGCGTGCGCTACCAATGAACGCCAAGACCGATAAAGGCTGTCCACGTTAAAGGAGTAATTTCGAAAGCCGTGATTAAGATATACGTGTATGAACATTGTGTATTCTTCCGCCAAATATAAAACTGCATTCATCATGTAAATCTGTAAAATGTTATAAAAGTATAAAAGCTACAAATTTTATTACTATAAAACATTAAAAAAATTAGAAAAAGACATTCGGTATTCACAAATGTTAACCTAACACTTTCAATTCAACGTCAAGACATGGAACTACTTTCCCTTCGTCNAGCTACAAATTTTATTACTATAAAACATTAAAAAAATTAGAAAAAGACATTCGGTATTCACAAATGTTAACCTAACTTTCAATTGAACGTCAAGACATGGACCTACTTTCCCTTGGTCGTTACCACCAACTTTTGTCTGCGCAGATCAGTCAGCGTGCTCGTTAAAATACAGTACTTGCAGGTAGTGCCAGTGTCATTTTTAAAGGTTGATTTCAAAAGTGGTCAATTAACCGTGAACAACCTATCGGCGCTACACGAAAATATTGACTTATGCCATTCTAGGCCACCCAGGGGATTTTGGGAGCCTGTACAAAGATATTTTTGGGGCCTCCTATTTGGGTGACACTACACGTTACGATTTTTAATCTACGGTACCACAGAAAACAGGCTGACTTTGTGGTTTGCTGCCAAGTTAATAAGTACTGATGCCTTATAAGAAAATAATGTCCTGTTCACATTAAACTATCGCGAAGACTGTAAACATATTTTCACTGCCAATAAATTATACATAAAATTTAATTACATTCTACGATGTCCCGATGGGCGTCATTAAATATGAGAATATAAAATGAATGAATAATTTTCACAAAAGTAAGGTGAAGTAATAACTGGCACGGTAACTGAATGCTTGGCGGCTCTTTTATATACCATTAACCAAGGGCAGCGATAAGAAGAAGACAACTGGTGAGCTTGAAGGTTCATGTTGTCAACTCGCGCATACTACTGTAGCTATCCTCTGATATCCACCCGCCATTCGTCCAATGCCTTTCAAAGCACTGTAATGACACTCCGATATATACTGCGCGCAGCTCAGCAGTTTACTAATGCAGACGGAGCGGCCAGAAAGTACTTACCAGTGTTTTTTTAAGAGGCTGATTGGTGCTGAACTGCGTACTACAAAACCCAGACGATTAACTGAGTAACATGTTTTAAACGAACTGCCTACCCTGTTCTTATATACACTGTGTAACGAAATACATATTTATTGTGATCTTAATTGTACAGAATATTTCAGGAGTGGGTATTGCATTCATAGAGGATCAGAGAACAGTAGTAGGGTAAAGCTTAATCGGGGACAGGATTCCTGAGTATGATTCTGGATTCGCCAGCCATCTCGGTTGTCCAGACGGCCGGCAGCCTAGGACGGCCATGTTATCGACAAGGTTGCCTGTTTCACCCCAAAAAATCACATCTGAAATTAATTATTTTACCAAAAAAATCACTTTTCAACAAAAAATTTCCAAAAAAATTATGGAAAAATGAGTAAAGCGGATTTGAAGCTCCTTGAAGGAAGAGCCAAAAAATGTTCATGCGAGCAAGAGGATTAGAGACTCTAAGCGGAACGGTTCACTTAATCCTCAGAGCAGTAAAGGAGGATTAGAGACTCTAAGCGGAACGGTTCACTTAATCCTCAGAGCAGTAAAGGAGGATTAGAGACTCTAAGCGGAACGGTTCACTTAATCCTCAGAGCAGTAAAGGAGGATTAGAGACTCTAAGCGGAACGGTTCACTTAATCCTCAGAGCAGTAAAGGAGGATTAGAGACTCTAAGCGGAACGGTTCACTTAATCCTCAGAGCAGTAAAGGAGGATTAGAGACTCTAAGCGGAACGGTTCACTTAATCCTCAGAGCAGTAAAGGAGGATTCGAGACTCCGAGACAGATCCAGTGGACCGGAGAGGATCAGCGGACCTGGACCCCTCTCCCGAACATCATCCAGAACCTACAACTTCAACACCCCGCTACCATCACCCCTACCCCTCACCAAACACCCCTCTTCCCCATCACCAAACCAACTCCCCATCCCACCCCTATCAATTATTATAAAAAAACGCAAAAAATAGAGAAAATCATTCGAATTAAAAAAAAAAAAATCGATAAACATACAATGTTAACTTCACACTCATCCCACAACCCTCGCCTCACCCACTCCCACTTCATCACTCCCAATCATAAAAAAATTAAGAAAAATAGCAAAAACTAAAATAATATGTCCAAATATTTGAAGAACATATAACGTTAACGTCACACTTATCCCAACACACTCACTTCACCCCCTCTCCAACCACCATATTTTTCTCGAATTCTAATGAATGTGTGAACATTCATTAGAATTCGAGAAAAATAAAAAAAAAATTAAAAAAATTATTCTAAAACCCGAGCTTACCTCACACTCGCCCCGCCACCCTAACCAACACCATCCCTTTTTTTCCCTTCCATAAACAAATACCATAAAAATTCGAGAATAATCACAAAAATCAAAACATTAATTCTACAAATCGTGAAACATATAATTTTAACTTGCACTCCCCTTCCGCTGATCACAGCCCCTAACATACACGTCCAGCCCTCACCATCACCTTCCCAGTCATAAAAAATCGACAAAAGTTGCATCAAAAGAAAGAAACTAATAACAGTTTGGGAAAAAATTACATCACTGACTCCGACACTCATGTTAGATATTAGTGACCTTGACAGTAACGCCAATAACCCCGAAAACAAAAAAAAAACAAAATAATCGAAGGAAACTAATAAACATTTAGGAGTATATTACATCACTGACTTCATAACCGATGTTAAATTCCAGTGGCCTTGACCTTGACCCCAATGACAGTGTACTGGAAAAACCAAAAAAATAATTGCAAAAATTGCAAAAAAATTATTTATAAAAATCGATTAATATATTACTTTACTGACACCGACACCCATGAAGATATTGGCAACCTCAATGTGGATTCAATTGACCTTGAACTCTAAAAATTGAGTAAACATTGTAAAAAATCGATGAGACATTTGTAAAAATCGACTTACATTATATGTTACTCGCTCCTACCATCATGTTGAATATCGGCGACCATAAACTTAAACCAATTGACTTTTACTCGGAATATCAAGAAAACATTTACTAAAAAGCAAAAGAAAATCGAGGAAAAAGTTACATACACAAAGCAAAAAACCATGTTGGATGAACGTGACCCTAACAGATCGATTCTTATAAAGATGGCAGAAAACAGCTACTCCCTAGTACGGCGATCAGTAGACGACTGAATCCCCACCTCCTTATTTCATTGCCTACATTGCCGATCAATCTTACGACACCCAAANGGCGATCAGTAGACGACTGAATCCCCACCTCCTTATTTCATTGCCTACATTGCCGATCAATCTTACGACACCCAAAGCGAATTATTGACTTTATCTAACACACACACTTTACCCCTCCCATCATCACACCCCTCGTCGCTTCACTTCTCTCGCANGAATTATTGACTTTATCTAACACACACACTTTACCCCTCCCATCATCACACCCCTCGTCGCTTCACTTCTCTCGCCATTTACTTAACATAGCACAGCCCCATCAACATCCATGCTTGCAACTAACACACTACCTGATATTCTTCTCCCCGCTAGACAACCAAACCGACCGTTCCCACACAATAACTCGTCGTAGTTCGCCCTCTCACTATAAGCTCTTGCCATCAACCAACCACACGAATCTCCACTCACCTTGCTGTCTCATTCTCAATCAGTTCCTGAAGAGACTGACTCCACACAAGACTGGCTCCTGTCAAGATCAATCCCTGCATAAATGTCTACATCAGTGGACAAGACAAACCAAACATATCCCCCCCCCAATTATACTAACAGTTGATGACGACCAATCTCGAATAAGTCGCCCAAAACGAATCTCGGTGCTATCCTCTTCGCAAAAAACTTCGTAAAATCATCGCAAAACTTTTAAAATCTTCACATAACATTTCAGCCAGAGCTGACCATAACAAGAGATCATGCCAAATTAACAGGTCAATTATCCAGTTGCCCAAGATTCGTCAAAAAATTCCCCGGTTCATTCGTTTGCCTTATAAAACTCAGCCGATTTTAATAGAGCCAAGAAAGGCATAATACTTTAGATCCTACCATGGCAACTCCTCCTACACACGTTCGCATAATTTTTATCTAAAACAAACTCTCGCTATCGATTTTACACACCACAGAATTAATAAGTCTTTCAGAGAAGTAGAATGGGCTGAATAAGGAACTAAATACACATTATTATGTATACATAAATTTAATTAATTTTCTTATTATATACATTTAATTTTTCTAATTATTGCGTGTTTTCTATCTTTACATTTCTCAGTTGTTTGCAGATCATTATTAGTATAGGTCACTCACAGTTACTTCACACATTTCTGAAGTCCTGCTAAATTACAACTTTTGGTTACTGATTACGTATCCTTCCGCTACATGTAAGCTTAAACACTGCTATGTGACTACGTTTTAACTGTCAAATGCTTTTTTTACTGTTTTCAGCTGTTCAAATAATTTAGTCATATTTCAAAAACCATTTTGTAAGAATGTCCACAATTTAAGCCTATAACCATTTCTCGGTCAGCTGTATGACTTTTTTTTTACAATGTCTTTGTGTACGATTGTTCTTACGGTTATTATTATACATTGTTAACATGTTTGTTATACACGCCATAGCACATTACGCATAAAACACTTTAATATTTTGCCGCGACTGTTTTTAACCCTGTTATAAATGCGGGGGAAAAAACTGTATTATATAACCTCTTTTTATTAATATGTGTTGGGTTATTTTGTTAAAAGTTAGCCTTATTTGGAATAAAAATTAAATCGAAGGGACGACTATTCCAACGAAAAGACACAGTAAATTCAAGCACGCAACTCGTGTCGCTTATTTATTGTACGTAGCAATGGCAAACTTAAAATATAGTGGTGAACATGCACACATGTAGGCCTACCGTAACTTTTATTCCGCTAATATTTATATGCATTGTTACTTAATGTTTTCTAGGTTTATTTCATTATTTATTAAAATTTATATGACTGTTCTTAGTATTTTGTAGGGGTTGTGGAAAACATTCAAATCACAGAAACGTAAGCACGTTTCACAATTGTGTTTCAAACACCTAGGGCAAGATTACAACTATGTGGTAAACAGACATGACTTCCAAAAAATTAATTTCGTATTAAAAACNTCAAACACCTAGGGCAAGATTACAACTATGTGGTAAACAGACATGACTTCCAAAAAATTAATTTCGTATTAAAAAAAGTTCACGGTTAAAAAGTATACATTTCACAAGTCCGATATTTGCTATCACATACACACTGGTCCAGCATAGCATAATGGCAACAATACTCTTCACAGACACAGTAGTCATGACGCACTTTACAGCATATTTATTCATGCCATAGAAAAACATATTTATCATTACATNTCAAACACCTAGGGCAAGATTACAACTATGTGGTAAACAGACATGACTTCCAAAAAATTAATTTCGTATTAAAAACAGTTCACGGTTAAAAAGTATACATTTCACAAGTCCGATATTTGCTATCACATACACACTGGTCCAGCATAGCATAATGGCAACAATACTCTTTCACAGACACAGTAGTCATGACGCACTTTACAGCATATTTATTCATGCCATAGAAAAACATATTTATCATTACATCGTAACTTGCCTAGGAAGGTTTAAAAAACGTAACGAGTACGAACTTGACGCTTCGTTCAGAAGTATGTCGGCGTCGTCAAATGTGACTTCGGCCAACTTCGGATTTGTAACCGTCCCGCCAACACATATAAATATATTATAATAAGTATTTAAAAAATAAAATATCATTTCAGTTGTAAATTACAAATTCAAAAATCATTATTTTTGATGTACTAATTATGAAATGTGCTAAAATTGAAAACATATAATTTTCTTGCTACTACAGGCACTGCGAAACTTTCCGAGTGAGAGAAAGAGATAGAGAGAAAAAAAGAGAGAGAGAAAGAGAGAGGGAGAGAGAAAGAAGAGAGAGAGAGAGAGAGCCACTAGCTCCGCTCTGCCTAATGAATTTTTTTCCTCGGACGAAAATAGAACACCATTTCACTAGGGGCTACGCACGGTAATTTGCTCTGATATTATAAGCTGTAACAATGAAATATGCTTCCTTCAGTGCTACGTAAAAATTCAAATATATCAATAGGCAACATTCTATGTACAAATAGCACACCAAAAAACTAGGTTAAAACAATATTTATCTGTGAACTATTTCTTACTAGCCGCTGCCAACACATTGCTGCTCTCACTGTTTTCAATTCGCATATAATACAAAATAAATATTACAATTTATATACGACACTAAGTAAAAGTTTCATTTATTCAATAATACAGTACTTTAAAGATAATCACAGTCTTATATATTTGTGTTATACAAGTTATTGAAAAAACAGATTGACATGTTACGCCTAGGGTGATTATTCAAAGGCTCGTTTCAAAACATTCTAAGAAACCGTGAATGGACTATGGTCGGAGAATGAGTTCAAGCTGAGAAAAGAGCGCATAGTAATGCGCTCAAAGAACTACATAAAATGTCTGATTGAATAGATGCATAAAACATGTTTAAATCTCACTCATGAACTATGTTAGTAAGTTTATATTGAACAGTAGCTAGGCAAAATAGAAACCCAAGTTGCTACTGTAGAAAGAACTTCAGTTTTTTCATGAATATGATGCAAGCCAATGATTTGTATGAAGTCTACTACAAAGCTTACCTCTATGGGTGTACCTTCTCCCACTGCTGGAAACTTGCATGGAAAACAGTGTTGCTACTGTGGAAAGATCTTCAGCAAAAGCTGCCATGATTGGGGACATGGAGAACCGCCTGTATGAAGAGAACTATTCGCGCGATGAAACGTTAAGACATTGGTACAGTGCAATTAATGGAAAGCGATACATTAAAGGAACACATCGAGATCTGCAAGGGTTAGTCTACTGGGAGCCAGCAATTGATGTCGCCAATACCCCATGCTGCATCTGTGGATACTGATTCGTCAGGCTGTAATGATGAGGCAGTTAATGCTACAGACGGAATGAGTGCAGTAGAATTGGTTTGTGTGGAATTCACACTTGCAAGACTTTTGCGTGAAGTCGACGAACTTCAAAATTAACTATCGAACTGTAAATACTGGTGATGACCCTGAGACTCCTACAAAGAAAAGTGAACTTGATATTGAAGATGAAACAGGCGGTGACGACGGTCAAGAAGATAGCATTGATGATAATGACTGTGAAGACAGTGTTCATGAAGTATCTGATTAGAAGGATGATGATTCTCTCGACGTTCCTACACATTTCACCAACGAGTTTCCATCGACAAGCGGCGTGAAGAAGGCAGAAGATGTCAAGAATGCTCGTTAATTTGCTGCAAAGAGCGAAATGGAGAAGGCAGAAGATGCTGAGAATGCTGACTACATATTTACCGAAGACCCGAATGAACTTGTTGATAGACTCAGACATTTGATCGCTTTGCAACAAGATGGAGATTTCTGGCACATTAACGAGATATTTTATATTATTAGTGAACCGAAGGATCGGAGTTATATCAGATGAGACTGTTGACTACTATCCATGATCTGCAAACATGTGAGAAATGAAGAGTTCGAATGTATTAAATAATTAGAAAAATAGAATGTATATAATTAGTAAATCAATAATATAATTTATACTTACTAATATGGGTTTAATTTTCATTTTAGTCCATTCTGCTTTCCTCAAAGACTTATTAATTCAGTGGTGTATACAATCGATCGCGAGAGTCTATTTTAGAAGGAATTTATGGGAGCGTGTGTGGTAGGAGGGCCACGGTAGGATCTGAAGTATTGTGCCTTTCTCGGCTCTATTAAAATCGGCTGAGTTTTATAAGGCAAACGAATGAACTGGGGAATTTTTTGACGAATCTTTCGCAACTGGTTAATTGACTTGGTCATTTGGCATGATCTTTTGTTATGGTCAGCTCTGGCTGAAATGTTTTGCGAAGATTTTACGAAGTTTTTTTGCAAAGGGGATAGCACCGAGATTCGTTTTGGGCGACTTATTCGAGATTGGTCGTCATCAACTGTTAGTATAATTGGGGGGGGGATATGTTTGGTTTGTCTTGTGCACTGATGTAGACATTTATGCAGGGATTGATCTTGACAGGAGCCAGTCTTGTGTTGAGTCAGTCTCTTCAGGAACTGATTGAGAATGAGACAGCAAAGTGAGTGGAGATTCGTGTGGTTGGTTGATGGCAAGAGGTGATAGTGAGAGGGCGAACTACGACGAGTTATTGTGTGGGAACGGCCGGTTTGGTTGTCTAGCGGGTAGAAGGATATCAGGTAGTGGGTTAGTTGCAAGCATGGATGTTGATGGGGCTGTGCTATGTTAAGTAAATTGCGAGAGAAGTGAAGCGACGAGGGGTGTGATGATGGGAGGGGTAAAGTGTGTGTGTTAGATAAAGTCAATAATTCGCTTTGGGTGTCGTAAGATTGATCGGCAATGTAGGCAATGAAATAAGGAGGTGGGGTTTCAGTCGTCTACTGATCGCCATACTAGGGAGTAGCTGTTTTCTGCCATCTTTATAAGAATCGAACTGTTAGGGTCACGTTCATCCAACATGGTTTTTTGCTTTATGTATGCAACTTTTTGCTTGATGTTCTTTTGCTTTTTAGTAAATGGTTTCTTGATATTCCATGTTAAATCATTTGTTTTAATTTTATGGTCGCCGATATTCAACATGGTGGTAGGAGTGAGTGACATATAATGTAAGTCGATTTTTACAAACGTTTCTTAGATTTTTTACAATGTTTTCTCAGTTTTCAGAGTTCAAGATCAATGGAATTGACATTAAGTTCGCCAACATTCAACATGGGTGTCGGAGTCAGTGATGTAATAAGGTCCTAAAATTTTCTTACCCTCTTTCTTTTTTTCCGATTTTTGTAGATTTTTTATGATTGGGAGTGTGATGGTGAGGGGCGAATGTGTCGGTTGGAATACTTGCTGATAACAGCAGCGCGCCTTTAGATAACACTTATATTATATTTCTGATTTGACCGCTATCTTATGGTGCTGGTTATCTATGATTTTTCTTATCAGTTGCATGCTTCGTGGAAGAGTGGTGCAACTCTCAGTACGTGGTAAAATTATATCTTCCACGATTTGTAGAATTATTGTTTTTTTTTTGTGATTATTTTCGAACTTTTATGGTATTTGTTTTTGGTTGTAAGAGAGGGGTGGGGGTGTTGGCTAGGGGAGGCGGGGTGAGCGTGAGGTAAGCTTTATATGTTCCTCGATTTTTAGAATTCATTTTTTGAATTTTTGCAATTTTTCTCGAATTCTTATAAATGTGTGAGAGTGTTTGGAAAGAGGGTGAAGTGAGTGTGGTGGGATGAGAGTAACGTAAACGTTAGATGTTCTTCGAATGTTTAGACAAAATTTTCAATTTTTTGCTATTTTTCTGAATTTTTATATGATTGGGAGTGTAACTGCGGGAGGGGTCAGGCGAGGGTGGTGGGATGAGTGTGAAGTAAACATAATGTTTCTCGATATTTTGGACTTTTTTTCACCGGATTTTCTAAATTTTTTCTATATTTATTAATAATTGCTAGGGGTGGGATGGGCAGTTGGTTGGGTTTTGGGTGAAGATGGGTGTTTGGAGAGTGGTACTCATGGTTGTTAGCGGGGTGTGTTCGTGGTAGGTGCAGTCAGAATACCAGGGGAGGGGGCCAGGTCCGCTGATCCTCCCCAGTCCACTGGATCTGGCTCGGAGTCTCCAATCCTCTTCTACTGCTCTGAGGATTAAGTAAACAATTCTGCTAAAAGTACTATCAGTGGTTGCGAGAGGGAATTTGTGCATAAGTGGCTTGTAGATAATAAATAATAAATATTGGTTTCTACATATGTATTTTTAATACGTTGATAAGAAAATTGATAATTTCTATAAGTACTATCTAATTCCTTTGAAATTTTAATTTAATACTCAGCTAAATACATTCGCTTTGGACGGCATCCATTAACTCTATCTTCACTTAGGCATTTTGTATCACCAACGAGAACCCGAAATATAAAATTGTTCATATAAATTTCTTAAAAATATTTATTAACATAATTTAATGTATTAAACAAAAATACGTATAATTGAAAACAAATCTTTACTCCTAATTTTATTTAATGTACCACGCTGTGTACCGTAGTTGAATAGTCTTTAGAATAAGATCTAAAGAGTCTAGGGTTAAATCACAGGTGGTTAAAGGACGTGAGTTCTATTCTTAGATACACGTTTACGACCACGAGAGTGTAATCTACCCCTCAGTTAGCTTACCGTTATGAAGCGTGGGTATCAGTGAACAATAGCGTGACAATTTGCCTCAGAATCACATCTGCTTCTAAGGACCGCATTAATTTCGGCGGGTTCATTGCTGGCTACACACCTTCCTACCGTTTGGAAAAAAGGTGCTGTATGATCCAAAATCACAGTTTATAAGGTATCCTGCTCTGAGCTTTGTTAAACGTTTAACACACGTTTGGAATAAGCGTGTGAAAAACAATCAGATCATAAGAGAGTCTGTCTACCTCTCTCCCCCTCTCTACGACACCCCACTCCCTCTCTCGCCCCTCTACCCCTTCTCACTCTAAGAAAGTAATATGTTTATATATATATCCTAACTAATATTTTAATGCGAAAGTTTGTTGGTTTGTTCGTTTGTCAACGGAGCAACGGAGCAACGGATCGACGTGATTTTTTGCACAGAGATTGTTGGAGGGCCGGGAAGTGACATAGGCTACTTTATATCCCGAAAAAATATCCCATTCTCTCAGCAAATTTTTTTTAGTAATAATAGGGGTAAAATGCTGCGTCAGTGTAAGTTGTTAGTGTGGGACGAAAGCATAATGTCACACAAAAAAGCGATAGAGGCCCTAAACCCAACTCTACAAGATATACGAAACAATACAGACATTATGGGAGGAATGGTTGTTTTACTGGCTGGTGACTTCCACCAAACTCTACCGGTGATTCAGAGGGGCACACCTGCAGATGAAATCAAAGCCGGTCTCAAGTCGTCAAGCTTATGGACAAATGTCAAGAAATTCAGCTTGACGACAAATATGAGAGTGCACCTCTACAATGACGTTGATACAGGACATTGTGCTAATACACTTTTAAAAATTGGAGATGGGTGTTTAGAAACAGATGCCGAGGGCTGTGTGTCACTAACGGGGGATTTTTAGTAATTTGGTGCATAGTGATACGGAAATGATGGCTAGGGTTTACCCAGATCTACAAAGAAATATAAATAACGACCAGTGGCTATGTACAAGAGCGATTATAGCACCAAGAAATTACATTGTTAGTGCTCTGTTCTGTGTTTATGATCAATGTCTGTCTACTAACAAAAACAGTTATTTCTCCCCATAAGTTTGTTACTCTAACCACGCGGGCGAAGCTGCGGGTAAAAGCTAGTAAATATACAGAATGACTATAAAAGAATACCCTAACTTTGAACGTCTATAATATAAAAACCAAACAACCTACAACTTTGATTGACCAATCAAATGAACTATGGAACCGTGAAATTTATTTACCATACATTCATAAATGTCCAATGTGACCACCATGAGTGGCCCGAAAGACATCTACGCGATAATCAAACTCGTTCCACGCTCTTGTCAGCATGCTCGGTGTTACGGCTTGGATAGCGTCCGTAATTCTCGTTTTGAGGTCGTCAATGTTAGCCGGCAATGGTGGAAGAAACACTTGATCCTTTATGTACCCCTATAGAAAAAATCTTGGGGGCCAGTAATGAAAAGCCTGGTCACCAGCTGCTCCTCGACCAATCCAGCGTTGCGGCAACGTCTCGTTCAGGTATCCGCGAACAGCTAGGTGCCAATGGGGTGGTGCACCAACCTGCTGGAAAATTAAGTCCCCCGTCGCCTCTTATAACTGAGGAAACAACCACTCTATAAGCATGTCCAAATAAGGGATTCCAGTAACAGTGGGCTCGTGAAAAAAGAAAGGGCCGAAAACAGTGTATTTGGATACAGCGTAAAACACGTTCACTTTGGGGGAAGCGCGCTAGTGTTCCGTGGTTTCATGTGGAGGCTCCTGACCCCATATCAGCACGTTGTACCAGTCCACCTTACCAATTGCATGGAAAGTCGCTTCATTACTAAAAACCGGGTTAGACATAAAGGCATCGTCTACCTCGTTCTGGGCACATAAAGGAAACATTAGACCGCCCCCTTCACATTGACGTGTCGAATGCGAGCTCGCTACCCCCTCACCACCTCGAACCGAGAGTTACGAACGCCATCCAAACCATAACACCGGACATGCTGACAAGAGCGTGGAACGAGTTTGATTATCGCGTAGATGTCGTTCGGGCCGCTCATGGTTATCACGTGGTCACATTGAACATTTATGAATGAATGGTAAACAAACTTCACGAGTACACGGTTCATTTGATTGGCCAATCAAAGTTGGAAGTTGTTTGGTTTTTATATTATAGACCTTCAAAGTTGGGGTAATTTTTTATACCCACCCTGTGCGCATATATATATATATATATATATATATATATATATGCATAAAAGTTAAATTTACTCGCACGCCTGCAGTTATTTTTACTAGCAGAGAATTATTGATATTAGCTAAGGGCATAATGAATTTACGAAGGACAATATTTAGACTGGTTTATACTGAAATGGTGTATTTTTTTTTGTTTATTTCGCATCGGAGTACTAATTAGTGCAGCAGCAAACACATTTATTTTCGCGACAGTTTCACATTTTACAACGTTTATATGACTTTCACACATAGGAGTGCTAGTCTCAAAGTTAACGGAATTGTTAAGAATTTGTATGCAACCATAGATTAAAGACGAGAGGGACCGATCGTCGTCTTCTGCGCATGTCACTAATATTGACTCAACAATCGCCTACCCAAGTGTCACAGTCACGTGGTCAAAATTGAAGATTGTGTTCGTTTACATTAGGATTTTCAACATACCCACCCTTGACTAACTTGAATATGTTCTAGTTGCATCAGAACTAGCATGGAAGAGAGCATTTTGACCCATTTCCCCCCTACGCATGTAACTAAGGTAGAATAATCAAATTGTAAAAATAAATAACAATTCTAAAAATTCAGTGGTTTCGTAAGTGCTCAACACACAGCGAACAAACTAAAAGTGCTATTTATAAAAGAATATTCCGCATGATGGGAGATGAACGGGTTTCAGACAGAATTATTGAAGAAATGTAAATTTTTCTCAGAAAAACGCATGTGTGTCAAGAGTCGTAAAGCGATGGCGGGAAATGTAACTTACAGTTCTGGCGCGCCGAGGGGAACTGCAGGCTCATGTGGTCACGTTCAGGTTCTAGAGGCCGTAAAAGAGGCACGTGTTGCTTGTTTAAGAAGCACGCCTGCACTGAACTGCGTTTACATGATGTTGGCAAAGGATGGTGAGCCCGACCCGAGTCTATCACGTGTCAATGTGTCGTTGCGACCCTCACGCACAACTCATGTGTGTAGCCGCGACGGAAATAAAGTCACAGAATGTCATGCTGTAACCTCGTATTTCTACGGCATTGCAAAGAATAATCTGAAATAAATTTTAAAGTTTTTTATTTTAAACTTGTGTGCGTGAAGTAATGCGACTGACGTGATGTTAATATAATGCTATAGAACTCTCGTAAAAGTAATAAAATATTATGTTACATAATAATAAGCCTAACCAATCGTAATTATGTTTCTAAGGGGGTAAAAATATTAAAATCTACATGTTAGTTATTTCAATTTTCAGTACTTTGTTTCCAACGTACAAATGTATGTCTATGGTCAAATTTTTGTTGTTGAAGTATATTTTTGAACACCAACTAAGAGGTAGGAAGGAGCATATAACATATAAATATACCAATTTGGAAATCTTCAATCACAGATGTTAATATTATGGCGGGAACAAGAATTCACGTCTCTCCGTTTTGAGACGTTAAAAATAATTTTCACATAAGTAGAACTGAGTTGACAACGGTGGTTTGTTGTAGGTTTTGCATTCTGACTGACTGGCGTCAGAATCTTCCATAAGTGTATATTTAAGCATAAGAGTACCTCTAAGAACTATGGCAATCGAAACGTTGCGTCATAGCACGCTATGCGGTGAAACGTCGTGTCATAACACGCTATGCGGTTATGCTATGCAGCATGCTCGTTAAACATTCTTCCATTAAACACCTGGTATTTATTTCGTACAGTAATACGTTGTGAGAGGAAAATTATCAATTGAATATGGGGCACAGTTTAGGAGTTTTCCAAATAATTTTTAACAGAATGAAGGCGTGTAACGATAGGTTAGTGCCTTAACATTTAGTTTACAATTTATGGTAGATATCGCAAAGAAAGACTGAAAGAAAGAGAGAGAGAGAAAGAAAAGAGAGAAAAAGAAAGAGACAGATAATTTCGGAGAAACCAATGCTGACTTCACACAATAATTTATTACTGCTTGATTTAGAACAAAGGGGGTTTATCATAGGAAACAAAACACACATAACTCCACAAAGATAACGAAAAATAGCACCGCAGCTCACTTCTCTACATTTAAGTCTAAATTAATACATTTATTTTACGATTTCCTGTAACAAAATTTCACATTATAAAAATCACTATCCTTCACTTCTATAACGTATTAGCGAATAAAACTACAAACAATAACACAGAAAAATCATTCAACAAACATACATATTTCTCTATATGTGTAATTTGTTTAACTTAAGAAATTATAAAGATTTGTAATTTTTTGTTGTAAGATTCAAGCCTTTTTAAGCAGTATTTTAGTTTTATTTATACAAGTTTTATATTAATTGTCGGGAAAAGAAAGACCAAGGACCAAACTTATAACTATCGAAGTTTGGTTGAGCTGGCCAGGCGACAACACAGCATTATGAATATATACGTGGCCCGGTAGCCCACGCACCGTTACACAGTCCATCTATCATTTTCGCTTAGCGCATTGCCTGCCAGCGAAGGGTGTAACACGTCAACTTCAACCTACCGTCGCTTTTTGTAANTGGGAAAAGAAAGACCAAGGACCAAACTTATAACTATCGAAGTTTGGTTGAGCTGGCCAGGCGACAACACAGCATTATGAATATATACGTGGCCCGGTAGCCCACGCACCGTTACACAGTCCATCGTATCATTTTCGCTTAGCGCATTGCCTGCCAGCGAAGGGTGTAACACGTCAACTTCAACCTACCGTCGCTTTTTGTAACTCGTTTTCTGTTCCTCCAATATTTATAACCATTTACCTAACATCTGAACTCAGCATGTCGCTCAGAACCAAACTATTCAGATTTCCAACTTTGGAGCTACCATAGATATGACCACTTGCATATAACGGGAGAGTTAAGACAACATGATCCTTTCCCACGTTTTCACGCGGTTGTCATAAAACATCCGCCATTCATACCACACGTCACAGGTATGCTGATTCCGTTTAAAGGAATCAAGTTTGATGTGCGGGAAATAATGAAGCCGTTGGTTTGCTGAGACAGAAAGGAAGATCACTAGCTGGCCACGTTCAAGTAGTGAAGAGGTTGAACTGATGCCGGCTCGAAGGCTTACACGTATAACTCAGAATTGAATCACTAAATCGATAACGCAGTGGATTATTACGAGCAAATGTGTCTTGGGGTATTTTTGTACAGTGACGTTTTGCGGGAAAATGCTATTTTATGAAAGTCTTACGTGTCCCTTGTTAGGGTGGTGCTATATGTTCGTAATCGGCCCCTCATTGCTGTTGGTCGTATAAAACAATATATTTCGTCTTCTCTATCACCTGATTCTACTAGCCTTACTCCTTCACTTGCTCTCAAAAGAAGTTGCATGTAAAAGCGTGAAGGGGAAAGGGAAAGAAGCTCTGCATGCTACACAGTGAATTGCCCATCGAAACTCATATTATCACATTTTTGTTGTGAATATTTTTGCTACGTTTGTGTCGCTTGATGCCCTGCTTCAATGACTTTACGTCCGTTCCTTCCACCGTGTGCATTATAAAGCTTTACTGCATTTGTTACATCGGTGTATTCCTACACATATTTCTTGTTATTTCAACGCAATAGTTGTGCTTTGACGTCAATTTTGCTTTTTTCGCTTCATATGGACAGAAACAAAGGGCAACTTTATCATCATGATGAGGTGTACGTGGTTTCAGAGCTCCAAAATTGGCCACTATGAGCACATCGTATGCTCTCTCCCTCGAGTTGCCACCTTACCCTGGGCCAGAAAGTACGATCTGAGACACGATGCTGCGGCGCTGACCAGGAAGTGCGAAATGAAGGGAGGAAGAAAGGAAGACCAGAGGGCACGTGCAAGTATACGTGCCCTCGGGAGCAATAATCCGAGAAATATTATCTAAGCTTCCTAAGTGGGTTAAGCGAAAACCTCGTAGCCACACAGAAAAAAAAAACACAGCTGCAATTTTATGAATATGAACCAACCACCTTACATTCCTTCGTAATTCGGTAGTCATTATAATTTAAATACCAATACAGCCTTAAATCCATTTATTAGCACTCATTTTAAGTTGTATTGAATATATGGACTCGAGTAATTTTTGTGAAGCCAGCCAGATAACCTGACTCAGTGAAAATAGTTGAAATTTATATTTGTAGAGATTGAAAGAAAAATGTTGTGAGTTAAATAATATGTTTAACCAAATACATATAGTCCACGTGTTATTCTGATTACTTGCAGTATTTTGGGGCTGAGTATCAATTACGTAATTAAAGGAACAATACAAATTTTCCATTAAGTCATATCCGTATTCATCAAATTAATTCACAAAAAACATGTTTGGTTAAAAATAGTGTAAGTTTAAACAATATAAATTTTTATACAATTTTATAGTAATTCAAGTGAGTAAAAAATTTAACGAAATATATTTCGAAATAAAATCATTAATACTTAATATATTAAGCTTGGTTTGGTTATATAAATTTACTGAAATATGTCGCAAATTTTGTTACAGAGAAAATAAATTACTTTCGCACAGCTAGAATCTCTAAAATACGTGAAACAAAAATTCTCTTTTCAAGACAGAATTTCTTCAATGCCAAAGAAAGATATTAATAATTTAAGTAACACGCGATTCAGTACTTAATTAAATATGAAATTAGTTAAAAGTACAGTAGGATGTCATAATCCTATTCATTTATTTCGGAATCAGCTTTGGGTTTTTGACTAAAATTCTAATTCCTTTACATATAATGTTAAATTATTAAATAAATATTTAAAAAAAAAATAATAAGGCAAAAGTGATCCAATATAATCAACCATAATCGATACAGTCGTTCATGTAATAAGTTTATCAAAACAGAGGTAGCTAATATATTTTTTAAGCTACAAGATCGAATACATATGTTCAAAATGAGATATAATGGTTCTTTTATCAGTGATTCAACATATATACTGTAGTATTTTAGCCAATATTATTACACTGAAGAGCCAAAAAAACTGGTACTCCTGCTTAATATCGTGTAGGGCCCCCCGAGCACGCAGAAGTGCCGCAAGACGACGTGGCATGGACTCCACTAATGTCTGAAGGTATGCAGGAGGCAATTCACACCATGAATCCTGCAGGGCACTCCACAAATCCAATCTGCGCCAATTTGAGAAATGGTTGAACGTCTGTCACGTTTAATGATTGTCGTCAGTCGTCGTTTGTCCCGTTCTTTCACGATCTTTTTCCGGTCACAGCGATGTCGAAGATGTGATGTTTTACCGGATTCCCGATATTCACGGTACACTCGTGAAATGGTCGTACGCGAACATCCAAATGTTATCGCTACCTTGGAGATGCTATGTCCCATCTCTCGTGCACCGACTACATCACCACGTTCAAACTCACTTAAATCTTGATAACCTGCCATTGTAGCAGCAGTAACCGATCTAGCTGCCGACCGCATTGCGTTACTCTGATTGGTTCCGTACCTCTCTTATTTGCATACGCACGCCTCTACTAGTTATTTTGGCTCTTCAGTGTAGTTTTTTTTTTATTAAGGGCGAACTATTGGGAGCGGATTACAACAATAATTTAGTAATCAGCTGAGACACTGACAAAAGCCTTTTTGAAAAAAATGTTCTCAATTAAAAGCAACGCAGAACAAAGGGCTCTGAAATACTAACCGGGACTTATTTGAGAATAAGATATAAAAGCTCTACTTCCTAACACTTCTGACAATGACTGATGATGGCCTCTGCACCAAGATATATGAAAATAACTTATATGTTTGGGTTTACTTTCGGGAAGCAGTCAATTAATTTTTCTGAATATCATGATGGTTACAACACCAGTAGTAGGAAAAGTGGATTCCCAGGACAAGGGCTGGAGGCTGTGAATCCACGGCCATCTTAAATCCCCGATCTTGTTTCCAGCCACCGTTATGATTTCCACTTTATGTTCTATAATTATGTCTTGTTTATTCATGCTCTATCATTCCATCTTGTATTTTCATGCTCTATCATTCCGTGTTGTTTATTCATGCTCTTTCATTCTGCCTTGGCTGTCTGTCATTCCATTTTGTTTCTCCATGCTCTGTTATTCCATCTTGTCTCTCTGTCATTCCATTTTGTCTCTTTCCTTTCTAACCCAGTTCTCTCTCTTGTCGCCTTCTTCGCCCGCCATCTTGTTTGCAATAATGCCATATTGTTTACAGTAGTTTAAGTCGTTGAGTAACAAACAGGAGTGCTGTTGTTTAAGGTTTTTGCAGAGCTCAAAAAATCATGTGGAGGTATGCGGGATCGAACAGCCTGACCTTGTGGTCTCCAGCATGGTTGACGCCCTAGCCAACTGAGTTCTCAAGGATGTGTTGGAGCAAGGGTTTTAATGAATTATATGTGATTACAAATGCACTAAGAAAAAAATTTACAAAAAATGCATATATTATAAATTTTTTATATATTTAATTTATATATATTTTTGAAAGATACCCTACATTCCCCGTTGCATAAAACAAAACGATTAAATGGATGTACTCATAAAAATGAGAAAATTTATTCAACAATCATTGATATTTATTAATGATTTACAAAACACATTAACGTTATTTATTTAATATTTTAATTAATTTTTAATATATTTGTTTTAACTTGTAAAATTTACAGATATAAATTTATCAAGAGACGTGTCTACGAACTCGTATTTTCAAGGTTAATTAGATTATGATGTCACAACAATCGATTAGGTAAAGCGTAATTTTATAAATAAAAGTTATCTGTTTGATCAGTATTTTTATTTAAATTCTAAAATTTACAGACATAAGTGTATCAAGCGATGTGTATAGGGACTCATATTTTCCAGAAGAATTCGATCATTGGATCACAACAGACAAATATAGAAAGCATTATTTTTTAAAATAAAGGTTACATAATTTATTTTATATATTTTTATTTAACCTTTACAAAGAAGTGTATCGAGTGACTTCTACAGATATATATTTTTTAGACACTCATATTTGATGTCGCCAGAAAATATGGTTGCGTTTCTATGACCAGTGCCATATTGGATTTTATAAGCAAATAAATGTATTAGTAAATATATAAACTGTTATATATTTTCGGACTTGTGCTTTCAATTCGAATGATAAAGTGACATTATGAACTCTTATTTTTCGTCATATTTAATTTAGGAGGCATACGAGCAATATATTAATTTAAAATTAATTATGAAACCAGTCTGAGCCTCAAGTACAATGCAGTGGTTGCCTTAGAACAGGCCATATTTTAAGTGCAGTATGGCTCTATCTCACCCCCATAAACTTATAAGCATAATTGGCAATCATTTCTGAACCGTTTAAGTTATAGTCACCAAATTCGGACTGTAGGTACTGCTCGTAGCACTGACCAATGTGATATTTCTCATTACGCCTTGAGCCCTTTATAAGCTTAGATAGTCATAAATTCCGAAATTTTGAAGCTATAACCGCCAAATTCGTGCCATATGCATCAACGTCAATGTCAATTAGGGTGGTTGGGTCAATTATGCTTCAAGTCCTCTTATAAGCACAGTAGGATTTCATTGCCGTATTTTTTTAGGTACAGACACCAAATTCATAACATAGGATCACCCCCGACAAAGAACAGGGTGGTGCGGTCAAGTAAGTCCTAAGCCCTCGTATAAACATAGTTGCCTGATATTTGCGACCCACAAAAAGTTCCATCACCAAATTCATATCACAGGCATCGTTCCCGATATCGAACAGGACAGTCAGGTCAATTACGCCTTAAGCATTCCCATAAGCATATAGACATACCATCTCCTATCTGCTAAAGCAACATACATCAAATTCATATCACAGGCATCATTTCCGTCTGCAATAAAGTAGATAAGGACAAGTAGGTTCTAAGCCCTGTTATAAGCATAGTTGGGCAGCATTTCCGAACCTTTGAAGTTCGGGAACATGTAACAGCAATCTACACATGCTAAGAAAATACAGGTATACACACAAGGGCGTTGCAAATTTACCGATGCATGTAGGAGTGTAGGGTCAGAAATAGCTCACACATGTGCATCGGCCTGCACGCACTTGGCAATCGCCCACCGCTACCCTCGTCGTCTGATACCGCAGGTGTCTAAACTTATATTCCGTTCTGAGAAAAATTCAAGGTATATAAAAATGTGCTGCAAGCATGATGTACATAGTCGTGGATAACGGTAAAATACATATATAGTAATATAAACAAACACAGTCAGCCCAACACAAGGGCTAGCGGCCCGAGTCATCGTTAGCATGTGTAACCCTTAACAATCAGCCATATATTGAAAAAATAAATGTGTATACAATTACACTGTTAACAAGAAATACGTAGTCTCAGGTTAAATTAAAATATGTATACGTTAATGTAAATAAACACCGTCAGCCTAACGCGAGAGTCGGGAAACCAAGTGAAAATATATTAAACAGCCCTGCATTAGAAAAATAAGTCACGTAACAAACAATAAAGGACTGGCATATAGTCTAGTACATAACGAGCATGATGTCATTACGAATCATAATATATAAAAAATATCATGCCACGAAGTTTGGTTAATGCTAGAATGCACGCCCACATGAAAAAAAATTAATGATCACAAGGGCCAACCTCAAAAATTACTACAATGCATCAAGTGCGATACACATAATGCGACTTGTAAAACCTGTGTTCGTTTACTTGCCACAAAACAACATACATTCAAACCATTTTTCGCGCAAGAGAGGCGTCAATGCTACGTGCTGATGCAAAAAAGAAAAAAAAAAAAAAATAAAAGCACACAGTTATAGACATTTAACAACCAATGCATATTTTACGAGCAGTACAACTGTACATCACATCAGTCTAAATTACCATGGTGAATTTTCCGTTTATACGCCGGTACTGGTTAAGATGTCATTTTTAAACTGTACTACATTTATAGCTCTTTGAAAAATATCGATGCACTTGTATCTTTCTATTCTTTAAAATATAATATTGTCTATTTTTTTAACTGTGGCGTGTATTACATTGAAATTAAAATTAAAATTTCAACGTTACATTATTTTTAATGAAATTACTAAATATGTCTTATTATACCACTTTCACATGTTACAAACATGTTAAAATATAGTCGCCAAATGTTATCCACGCATTATCTGGTAATTGTAAAAAGGTAAGAATAAACTAATAATTTTAAAATGATGCACCACTAATTGCGTTATAATTACTTGACAAGTTCAGAATTTATGGTTGCTCTACAGCGTAATGTATATTCCCAGATAAGTATCATTGTAATTAAAAAATAAGTTTCGTTAAACAAATGAAATAAGCTAGAAAGAAGTCATTCAACATGGCGTTAAGTGGGGCCAAGACTTGCCGCAGTAGCCTTGTGTGGGACCGGCAGAGTGAGAGAATAAGGTTTTAAATGTATTATTTTAAGTGAGTCTCAGCTACCTTTCACGATATCGCTTTCGAACAAAAAAAAACCCTTTTCCCATATTATCCTGGGCCACATTTCTACAAAAAGGTTTTTGTAGAATATTTAACACCGTGAAAATTGCTGGTTAATCAAAGCTTACGTACTCATAAAACCACAGAAACACAAACTCGTATTAATTTACTCCTACTTTCGCTCTTGTAGCATGGTTCCTCTCTTTTTGTTTGAAAATGATGTCATGAAAGGTGGTCGAGACACGTGCAAAAATAATTTAATACGTAAAACCCTATCATTCCACTCGGTCGGTCCAGCAATGGCAGCGCCCAATAGTGCATCAGTTCAGGACATAGGAATTACGCTGATACTAATTTTAACTTATTGCTCTTAACAAAGAGCAAAGAGTTACGAATTTAGACCCTACGTGCAATGGTATAAACTTGGTTGGACAAACAAATTCATCCGGTGATTGTTACTCTTTCCAAAATTATGTTTCTAGCGGCGTCCACGTCACGATTCCACGTGATTTTACAGTTTGGGCAAACTTGAAACCGGTGCTCGTGAGTTTTGTTTTTTCGTCTTTTTTCGGGATCTTTTATTTCAGACATTTTGTGTTTGGGCGGTAAGGTAATCTTGTCGAAGCAGACAGAGCATGGCCAAGTTGTCAGGTATTCGTCAGTTTCGAACATTTTACATCTTTCGTTTCGTTTGAATGCTCGAGCAATTCTGCTCACGCTGGTCACTTTGTTTTAGAAACTGAGAGATCGCAGACAAACACAGCAGTTTTATTTTCGTAATTCGTGCCGACGAAGTTGGACACTAATTTGTCCATCACTCGCCTAAAACAAATTTTCGAGTTACATGCCAATCGAACGTACAAACATCGATACTAACAAGCTTGCATTTCTTCGAAATATTTCAAGCGATATTCGACATAAGATTTTGCGGAGAGGTTGTTGCGAGAACGCTTGTGCTCTATTGTGGGATTATCACGTCGGTATTCAAATAATCTCCCTTCCAAATTTGAACAATTTTTTTTCTTTCCGTTGTCTTTGTCGTTCTTTGCACCACAATTATTCGAATATCGAACTTTTTAATACGGTGCTTGTTTCATCGCACCCAGACCTATCCATCACGCACAAATCCACGAAATTTACTTTTCCAGCATCAACGTCGATGAATTTCGAGTACTCGATTGCATCTATGGTGTAAGTCTGCTTCGTCCTTGATGCCGATTTCTTTTTTAGTTTCAACGATCCAGATTCGTTTCATTTTTTTACATACTTGTTCAGCATTACCGAACAGTCCACGCCATTCGGGGAAAATGACATGGTGAAGCTCGTCTTGCCATTACGAGGCTCAATTTTCAAAGTTTCCTCATTCAAATTACCACCTAGAGTGCTTCAAATCGAAATATTGTCACCAATATAAAGACGTCGAAGCCATGAAATCAGTAATTTTCGTTTCAGATTTCACCATTTTGAAAGACTTCAACACTTCTTCTAGAGCTCTCCCGGAATACCTGTTGTGTTTGCGCTCGGGTTTGAATATTGGGAGAACATAAAAAGATTTGATGTTGTGTTCGGAGAATCACCCGCCCATTGCATAAGATGCTGGAACCAAAGACCACCAATTCTTCTCTTGTTGCGTTTGGTCTCGTAAAATCGGCAAGTACCATAAGATATCTAGATCGTTCAGAACGCTCCAAATATCGAAACTCATTGCGGTGTATACATATTTGGTTAATGCCTCTTCATACAACCGAATCTTCCAAACTAGCTGATATTTTTTGCCAAAACTGTTATAAGCGTATCTAGACAATCGTGTTTAACAAGTGCACCAAAATACAGTTCTTCATTGTGGTTTCATATTGGACGACGGCCCCTTGTATGAGGAAAGATCTGCACGAACCATCGTACGTGTTGTCAGCATTCAAATACTTTTTCTTGATTTCAAAATATTCTGAATCCAACGGAACACGTTATTTTGTTTGCCTATTTCCTTGCAGATGATAATAAAAATATTGCAAATGTGACGTGGAAAACTCGTCGACCAAACATTGCCTTTAAAATTCGTTCATTCAATGAAAATACACGTAGAATGATGCCTCCGCCATCAAATTCTAAATTTCTAAAACATCCGATTCGATTTTTTCATACAGTTTGAAATCGGTGCAGAATTTCTTCAATACAAGTTTAACGGTATAAACTGATGTTGGGAGTTCCTCGATTAACCTCTTTTTCTGCTTCGGTACGTGATTCGGGCATCGAGACGATGAAACACGAACGTGATCATTTCCTCCGCAAGACTTGCAGTGATTTGGAAACGACATTCGAATAACCAAGTCCATTTTTTATCTGCGTTACTTATGTAAAGCTGAATTATGCATTTTTATTGGTTTTTTAGGATTATAATTTTTTTTTGTAGTTCAGCTATTTATTATAAAATAATTAATATATTACATAAGGTTCGCGTAAATAAATAACTGCTGTAACACATATGATACAATTTGCAGTGAAGGGTTAATTGGGAGTACACAATATGCACAGGAAACTGAAAGTAAGCAGGACTGTCAGAGCAACTCTACAGCCTGCAAACCTGACATACCACAGTTCCCATGCCGTCGATACCCAATACTTTATACAAGCGAGACGGGGCGCAGTTGTAGACACACCGGACTCTCATTCAGAAGGACCGGACATCGATTACCGGTTACAGTTTTCCATGTTTTCCCGAAATCACGCCAGGAAAATGCTGCAATGATTCCTCACTACGAGATATGACCACTTATTTCTCCGTTCCTGATTGATACGTGAACCTCTGGTTCCACCCTTAACGACCTCTCTGTGGATTAGACATCAAGGGCGTTCAAAAGTTTGAAAATAATTTTCTACAATTTTAGCAAAACATGTGTTTTATTTTGTGATTTTAAGAAATAATGGCCAGAAAAAATTATGACAATGAAGTTATATGACTTTAAAAAAATTAATGACAAAGCTATCTGAACTTTAATAATATATATTTTTTCGTGCAAATATAAAAATTTAACGCTAGGTTACACCTTCAAATATTTGTTTATGTTATAAGAATTAGACGAATAATATTTCTTTTAATTTATTTTTCTTTTGAGTTAAAATGTTATGTAAAAATAGTTACAGGTTAAAAACCCTTACCACAGGCGAAACATGTGCCGGATTTCAACGAGTGGAGTTGAGAGATCTGGGCGGCTCTTTACATTGATGTCTTGAGATCCGATCGATTTTAAAGAAAGGGCAACATCGCACACTTGTTACTTTAATAAAGACTTCAGTTTAAACCCAAATGATTGTTAAAAAATAAATTTATTTATTTGAAATTTTGTGCAAATTAAGATTTTAAGTTAGAATGTTGATATTTATGATAAAAATATTACGTTTTTTATTTTTTTAATCGGTTTGATATTTTACTCCAGTAATTGGCGATATCGTGTCACGAAACAATAAAATGTTATATACGTATATAGCCTTCGAAAAGCTTTAAGCCACGGGCAAACTATAACACTATTTTATATCAAATAAGTTCTTCTGTAGGTAAGTTGAACTACACGTAAGATTAAAAATCAGACCTTATGAACCGCTATGCAAATATAAATACCACTTGTGTTCGGCGCATTGCCTATACGTAAATGGGTCAACTATGTGCGTTTACCCTTTGCTTTTATTTATAAAGAGTTTAAGAGAATTAATGAAAAGCAAAAAATTATGTTTTGACTTGACGGATGTCAAGTTGAAGAAAAAAACACGAACGCAGCAGTGTATGTATCTCTTCCACTTTATTTATGAGAATTATGATTTGTTCTCACCAAAGACGTGAGACAACACTCATCTGACAAGATGTACACTGTCTTGGTAAAAACGCTTATTTTTTTAAATTGCATTGATGACTATACAGTATAGAGCGAGAAAAATTGATATGAATATTAAGAAAAATGCTTCCAACGAACCAAATGACTAAAATAATGATGAGTTAACAGACTACACGTAATTTCAAAGAGCAAAGTTTTACATGCATAAAAACGGTTATTCTGTGTCAAATAAAAACGATCGTATAGTAAAATTCGCGAAACGTTTTCATTTGCGTCATTATTTTAAACATATGTTTACCAATTGGCTGTCACAAAATGTTCGTGCATGAAATACCATGCTCGACATCGCGCAATTTCCGACAGCCACCAACACACGGTTTTATCAGCCGTGACGAATCGGAAACACTAGACAGCACTGTACATATTCCTGTAATTGTTTGGAGACTACAAGCCGGAGCTCATAAGCTTATTAGTGGACAACTGTGACACATCAAGCAAAANTGACTACAATCCGGAGCTCATAAGCTTATTAGTGGACAACTGTGAGACATCAAGCAAAACGTTTCCACTTCCACTTTAATCACAAATTAAAAACGAATGATGTCCAAAATTTTAACGGCTTAANACTACAAGCCGGAGCTCATAAGCTTATTAGTGGACAACTGTGACACATCAAGCAAAACGTTTCCACTTCCACTTTAATCACAAATTAAAAACGAATGATGTCCAAAATTTTAACGGCTTAAAGCGAAACAAATGCAAATATATTTTCAAGTGAATAAAAAAGCAAAATTCTAGGTTAACGGAAATGTTATATGTTTGTATAATATTTATTGCAAGGTAGAACATAGCAGAGAGAAGCCAACACGACTACACTATTCATAAGCAAAGGCAAGCTATTTCTAAGCGGTGTGCAAAAAATGGCCGACTTCGTATATGTGCAGCAAGATGCTGTGACTGTCTAAACGTTTTTTATTTTTAAAATTTTGACTTTATAATACTGTATGTGCTCTAACACACTAGTAAGTATGTGTACAATGTTTTATTCTACCAGCTTCAAATACGTTTAGTCCAGAGACAAAACTTGACAATATGTCACTCCCGTTTATAATATCTTCGGTAAACCGAGCAACAAATCAAGACACAAATTCACTTAGTCCCTGCTAAGGTCAAGGCTGATAATTTCTTTTTCAGAATTCTTAAGACTGATATAGAATTTTTTCCCTATATAAACATGAGAAAGGTTGTTAAACACGTAAGGGAAACTAACGGAAGAGAAGTTTCGACACAAGAGATGGCAGTTGACGCCGCTAATCGCATTAATAGCGTTTCGCCATAGTGGCGTTATGTCATACGATTAAGCACGGGAAATATAAAGGTGACATGATGTCATTTCACAGTAAGGTACATGCTATCATGAATTATACATCTTGACTTCCAGGAGTGTCCCACTCAAATATTATATCCTACGTAATAAAATATACAACTCATCGTGTTCATTTAAGTAATTGACACTTGGAGTGTTGCTGACGTAGCAATATATTTGTTCGAGCACGACTTTAAAGAATGCGGATGCCACAATGTTGTGGAAAATTAAATTCAGGCGACGTAATATTACGTCGGCAACACTCCAAGTGTTAAAACAGTAGATATTTTCTTAGCAACATAAGGAGTTGTATGGGGAAGGGGCATAGTTGCCGAGTAAAAGGGTGACTATATTGAAAGTGAGAGGTATGCATGCCTCTTCACGTCGTGCGTGTCTTAGCTTGTTGGCAAGGAGTCGAAGTGGATATGTCGGGAAGTGGCGAGCTCGATGCCGGGAGGTGAAGTGTAATTTCGCGACTGCAGGGCTTCAGTCCGGCCGCGCAGAGGCGGCGAAAGCGAACGAACGGGCTGTAACAAGAGGTCAAGGAATTGGGTG
>NQII01002554.1:59139-105526 GCA_002778355.1 Clitarchus hookeri
AGAAAAACATGCATTTTCTAGATTCAGACCACAAACACTCAAGGATTGGCCTTGAGATTTGTTAATCGTCATGGCGAATGCAATACGAATCGGAAATTGAAGTCGTTTAAACTCAAAGGGCATATCGGTTGGGATCATAGGAATCCTCGAAATGAGAACTTCCTCATCTTTGAATTTTCCTTTGAGTATTGTCGTGTGAATCACATTGGTCATCAGTTTTCTTATCACCAAACGCGTTCCATTGCATAGTTTTGGTTGGTTTAGATTTCGAAGCATTATTACTACCGAGCCAACCTTCAGTTGTAAATTGTACGATGGTAAGCCAGGCATAGCCAAGGAGTTTAAAAATTCAGTTGGATAGTTGGTGGCTTCATCTTCGTTTATTACACAGTCAATAGATTTAAATGAATGCAGATTACCAACGATTTGATTCTGAATTACTATATTTAAGTCATCCACATCTTTGTTCTTAGCCGCCAAAATTGCTCTCTCACTCAACCATTCGTTATTTTTGTGATTAGCAATGATGTTCGGGAACACTTTCTTGATGATCTCGTCTTTCGATGAGAAGAAATTGCAAAAATTCGGAGGAAATGAAATTAATCCGCTCGAATCGTCGACAGGAACACGGCCATTACCGATAGTCAGCAATTGCTTCGAGAAATCTCCAGCAGATGGATCGTTCAGCAATTCTACTCTCATATTTGCTGCCAGCTGAAGTTTCTTCACATAGCGCCACAGATTTAATGATTTTAGGCAAGCGTTTATTTCATCGGCAGCAGTCGATCTTGGAATGACTGGCAGTGTTTGGCGGAAGTCGCCAGGCAGTAAAATCATTGCGCCTCCAAAACATCTCGAGTCATTGCGCAGATCTTTCAATGTTCGGTCAAGTGCTTCTAATGCGCGTTTGTGCGCCTATTGTGCATTCGTCCCAGATTATGATTTTAGATGCTACTAAAACCTTGGCCATTGCGGAGCTTTTCGCAATGTTACATGTCGGTTGTTCAGTAGTTTGAACGTTTAACGGCAGTTTAAACGCTGAATGAGTCGTACGGCATCCTTCTAACAATGTGGCCGCTATTCCAGAAGAAGCAACTGCTACCGCAATGTTGGATCTCGCTCGAACAGTGGCCAAAATCAATGACATGAGGAATGTCTTCCCAGTTCCACCGGGGGCATCCAGAAAAAATAAGCCACCATTTCCCTCATAAATTGCCTTGTATCATGTATCATACACTTCCTTCTGTTGGGGGTTCAACAGGGGCACATTCGTTTGAACTGATTGGTCTAATTCATGTCGATCATATTCACGTTCTCGTTCTAATTCTCGATTAAATGCATCATTCATTCCTCGATCTGGCGCTGGCATTTCTAATTTCTAATCTGACTAACAAACTGCCGCACATGAGGTAACACATGTCTTCGATCAAGAGCAAAACCTGGTTATGCATCTCATCATTCACCTCAAGATCGGGATTTCTTGAACTGACACGAATTATATGTAAAATGTCTTCNGACACGAATTATATGTAAAACGTCTTCTGACATGTCATCTTTGTATTTGTTTCACAGGTCACGTGGATTCAATGGGAAGCATGTCGAAATGATGATAGCAAATAATGTGCGTATGTGACTTGGAGTTGCAGAAATAATTGCTTCAGCGATTGTCGTGTCCCAATGAGTATCGTTTTCAAGCAAATTGAGCTCTTGACATGCAGCACGAAATGTTGGGCACACTATACCATTAACAGTTCGTAGTGATTCAAATGATGTTGGCCCACGAACATTCACCAGCAACAACCGCAAATAGAAGCATTCATCATTCTTCGGATGAACTGTGTAAATACGACCAAGATCATCAGTAGAACACACATCCGGATGACCAGGAACCATATCGCCTTGCTTCCGACGTTGAAATTTCTTCGATGAAGCATTCCAAGTGTAATAATGTGGCATCTCCGACTCCAGCCGTTCTCGAGTTATAAATGGTGTAACTAACCCGACTTTGTTTTATAGATATATTTTTTTTTTTTCATGTTAGCATTCCTTATTTATTTTAGAGGCAATACTTGAACTTCAGTTAATGTCATGTCAAAAATGTCATCCATATAAAATGTATGAGAAAATTAATTTACGATATAATAATTTTTTTCCGTTAACTTTTACGATATTTAAATAGCCCATATGTTATTCCGGGCGCAGACAAATCCAAAAAATCTAAAATCATTGAAATCGGTCCAGCGGTTTTCGAGTTATAAACGGTGTAACTAACCCGAATTTGTTATATATATAAGTATATATATAAGGAAACTTTAATAAAACAAGAGATGGGAGGAAATAGTTGTGTAACCTGGGCAAAGTTAAGGAGTAAAATTCGGGAATAAATTTTATAATGCAAAAATTGTTNGACAAATCCAAAAAATCTAAAATCATTGAAATCGGTCCAGCGGTTTTCGAGTTATAAACGGTGTAACTAACCCGACTTTGTTATATATATAAGTATATATATAAGGAAACTTTAATAAAACAAGAGATAGGAGGAAATAGTTGTGTAACCTGGGCAAAGTTAAGGAGTAAAATTCGGGAATAAATTTTATAATGCAAAAATTGTTATCAGTAATTTACGGGCTTCTATTTTACAACTTAGCCATGCGAACAAAAATAAATACACAGCTTAACATACGAGAAGATATATATAAGCTTTAAAAATGTGGACTGCTTTTTTTTTAAATCTTGAACAGTGCATGTTGTTTAACAAGAAAGTAAGTATATAATTCCTAAAATTGTATGCTGTTATAAGTGTGATTGATCTCTAACGGTGTGTTAAGTGAGCGGGTTATTAGATGGTTCAGAGTGTAAAATCCTATGAGGAAGAAATGAGTCCGTATTACTGAAAATACAAATGTAATATTGTGGTAACCATTCTTTTGCGCATATGAGAGCTTTGCTATAGCGGCAGTTTTTTAAGGAGTAGTCTTTCTGTTTAATCAAAGTGCCTCGAAGAATTAATGCATTTATTTACTGCAATCTCTTTATCACGTAACATGCTTTTAAAATCTAAAAACTTGAAAATAATAATTTCAAAAAAATTAAAATGCGTCGCATTTTTATTGGCGCCGGGGGGCCATAACTCTCACCACAACAATGCAGAGTTAAGCCTGAGCTAGCTGCTCATTTTGTCGGCAATAATTAAAATACTAGATGCCACTTACAAAAAATAACTCGCTGCAGACGAGCGAGCGTTTTTGCCGTTACGGACGAACCTATAAAATGGGCGTAAAATGGTGTATATTATTCTGTTTATTACTGCCATTGTTAACTAATGGGCTGGTTCTTAAAAACATTTCAGTTTTACTGTGGGTTACCGGAAATAAATTTTTTACACGGTGTACTAAGACAAAACATTACATGCAATATAGAAACAAAAGAGAAACAGGAGCCGCAGAATGAGACAGAAACTTGAAGTAAACATGATATGACGGATGTGAATGTGATAAGGTTTCATAAAATACCAATTTGAGAATTTTGTTGACTGTTAGAAAAATAGCTGTCATATTGTATATTTTTATTATAAATACCAGATTTTTCATGTTCTATTACAAATGTCTATATTAATTTATTGCTTCTTTTTCTATAGAAACTCCTTAAGTTAACCCAGTGCATGGTAACATGGAATGTTGAAATTCTAGCCTACGTAAATAATGCACATTCATCATTTTCAATTTTAAAATTACGATAGATAGTTGATTATGAAAATCATCCCACGAACGGTCGAAGACGGCCATAAGAACCAATTTAAAAAATCAGCTGCACTCATGGGACAAATAAGAGAGAGAGAAAATAAAAGCAACCAAAATACTTACAGAATATTTATTTCAAGGGTCGCATCTACTGACGAATTACTGGAATACGCCGGGGATCAATGTATACAAATAACTCGTAAGACCATGCATTACAGTCACTGAAACAATCAGCATGACATCAGCTATACAACAGTACGGCAGTTGTCATTGGTTTGTGGTCAAATTTCAATTTTTGCTGATATAGAACAAAATCTATTTCAGTTTTAAAGGTCGGTTCTACCACATGCGAGATTATGATCGTACATATCTAAATAGCATAAAAGAAAGTCGCTTATCCGCATCTGCCTGTGTATTCGCTTAGAACTTCCAATATAATTGCTGGATTAATGCGGTTTCCAACATCATGTAGAAAATTGCTTGAGGAAGGATTTGGTGTATAATTCATTTATATTTAATGTAAGGATAGTAGAGAAATGTTGAACCGTTTGTAATCAAGTCGTAAAAAACTGCTTTTAGGGCGCTTACATGGCTTGCACTGACTAAACCACAAAAAATACATCAAAGTAATCTACTACAGAATTGTAGCTCTCAAAAAGGTTGACGCGTCCCACATCCCGAAAGATATTTTTTCGTCAGAAGGCACACTCTATCGAAACTCGCAGGCTGGCTACCGTAATAAATATTAAGGGTTTGGCGAGCGTGCTAGAAGAATGGCGCCAGGATTCCAAGGCGGAATGAACACATGGTGTAGGGGCCACATTCAGAGGAAGACAGACGCAGCTGCGTCTCACAGCTACAAGGGGACGCTAAGCTCACACCAGCAGCTGCGTCTCTCCCGAGCCGGCTACCGCAATAAATGATGAGAGCTTTTGGCGAGCGTGAGAGAATAATAGCGATGCGATATCCGGAGGCAGAAGAAACACTGCGCCGACCAAGGGGGCCACCAAGTGTTCCAGCACGTGCAGAGCGGAGCAGTAAACTTCGATGCCAGAATCGAGGGACGATGCCGGGCCCACGTGCGGGTAGCCGGAGCGCCGAACATGTTTACGACCCAGAGGACGCGGCGGTCAGCCCGGCCACGTGCAGAGATGATGCGAGTTTAATATGGCGAACGAGCATACAAAAACACGAGGAAGAGGAAGGAACGGGGCAGTCGGCCGATGTGAAGCGCGGAGTGCGGAGTGGCGCTGGGAGGAACGAGTACGAGAGAAGGCATCGAGACGTCGACACCGGTCGGCGAGGAATGGACGCAGCCCAGGCGTCGCAGCCCACCCACCGACTGACGGAGCGGTCCCGAGATCACCGACGAGATGGACCATCGCCTCGAGACAGCTAAGTAGAGTCAAGCCGAGTCAAGCCCTACATAGCCTACGTAGCGAGGGGGTTGGGGGGAGAGTTGTCTCGTGTGTTCATGTAGAAGTTAACATGTTAAGCGAAAATAAAACTGACCTATGTTAACTCGCAAAGAAGGTGAATTCATTTGGTAAATTGGACCTAGGGATAGTAGCGTCAACATAATCCTACACCCTAACACTGAGGGCTAGCATCAATTGCTGGCGCCTTACGCAGAGAGCAGAATCAATACCTATGTATACGCCATAGCGCTGGGGAGGTATCAAGGTCTACAGAAAAGTCCACAACAGCGTATGTTTATTTTTTAAGGGTGACATACAGTAACCATTTTTGTCTTTCAAAGTATCACTGTAAAAACTAAATTGTTACCGGGCGAAGCGGGCCGGTTCGCTAGTAATATATATTCAGTGTTATCGACAATCCATGTGATTCATATTATTTGCATAAATATATACTCGGTGTTATATACTACATACATTTTAACAATTAAAAAAGTCCTCCTCCCGCTATTTTTTTCACTTTTCACCCACATATACGTGTTAATGCACTTCTTTAGGGGATGCACGCTATAAAGATGTTTGTATTTTTAAAAATAATTCGTTGGAAACTAGTTGCAAATATTTTCGAAACACTTNTTTTTAAAAATAATTCGTTGGAAACTAGTTGCAAATATTTTCGAAACACTTCAAGTAATTTAGAGCAAATTTTCAAAACACATTACTGTGAAACGTGTGAAAATAAAGTTGAAATTAAAGATGAATGCTTTGTAGAAGTGACATTCATTGTAAACATACACAAATAATTTTGTATGTTTCATAAAATTGTTTGCCGTAAAGATGCAATATTTTAATTGTAATGGCATAACAAAATTGCTGGCACCTGGTTTGTAAAGAAACGTTCGTAAAGCGTACAACAATATGTGTTCCAGTATGACTTCTATCGGTAATTTGAGCGGAGGAGAAGCGGGCACACTGGCCGTTCTACGGAGTAAAGAGTACTGCGGTAATGATAGGCTAGGCCTATCACGCGGAAAGGCGAAGGGGGGAGGGGGTAACTTGTCAACAAGGGTAGCTGTAACAGCCACTTTGTGCAGTGGTCCCAATCTTCATTTCCGCTCATTACGCCGTGTGCTGGCCCTCGCCACACACGCTGTTAACTGATAGCAGCTACTGCCAACCTATCCTACTGCCGCTAATTGGAACGTGTGTTTGACAACACGATGGGTACAAAGTTGGTCACCTACACTACTCACCAACTTCCGGAGAACAACTTAACCTTTTTTCTTTACAATATATTCAAGTTGTAAACATTACATCAGCTTATAATGACTTGACTAGAACAGTTTATTTGTTTATTACTATACACTCTGCAGACAAATAAATTGTATTGTTTCACTATATTTTCCAGTACTGTAACTCTATTGTTTTTTTTTTTTNATACACTCTGCAGACAAATAAATTGTATTGTTTCACTATATTTTCCAGTACTGTAACTCTATTGTTTTTTTTTTTGGCAGATCTAACAACAGAACTGGATAAATATGGTTACTCATTAATCATTTTATCATTGCCACGATNTTTTTTTTTTTGGCAGATCTAACAACAGAACTGGATAAATATGGTTACTCATTAATCATTTTATCATTGCCACGATATTACATGGACCCTTACAAACAATGGAGGAATTATAGCTGTGTTTACAAAAATGTAGCTTAAAATTCCTGCCGTAAAGAAATAAATTCAGCCATTCTATTTCAGCTATCACTCAGTATATTATATCACATTCGAATATTCTTGTAAAAAATAATGCCTCACTTAGATTCTCTCGTAAAATTTAGTAAGTACACGCTTTTATTATAAATTAAATAAAAAATCACATTAAATGTTATTAAATATTTATAATATAAATGATCTTGCGTTCTGACACTCTTTCAAAAATATTTCAAAACTAACCAATTAAAAATTTAAATATATAAAAGGCTGAGTTATTTTATAATTTCATTGGTTAAAATATGGATTATAACCGAGAAAGTAAAACTGGCGTAATTATAAAGGCTATATTATCTTTACTATTCTTTATTTATTATCTATTATAGTCAACACCTATACATAGTTACCTACGATTGAAGTTCCAGTGACAGGCCATATGACAAAATGACTATTAAGAAATTATCTGATATCAAAATTGTGAACTCAATTCTCTTATTATTTTGCATATTACAGTTCATCGAACAACCTTTTAATATGTGGGATATTATTGGGAGACAGATTAAAACGAATTTAAGCTATTCATATTTAAAATTATTTATGCCAGAACTGAAAATAGAGACTACATAAGTTTTGGCATCAGAATCCTTGCACACGATTGATAAAATATATTGCTGATTTGCCCGGTTTTCGTAGCGAGATACATCACAATAGGTCATTTCTGGAGAGAGCGTTACATATATAAAAACAGTGTCGCAAAAATGCACCTCATGAAATTTTAAATACACAGACACAACTTTCTCACATTTATCCATGTCTTAAACTATAATCTTGTCATTGTTTGAAGCACTTGTTATGGCCATACTTTCCAAAAGCCCAGAATAAGTTCCGTGGTCTATCAATAGTGAAACCGTAAATTATGGTTTATGTCGACTGTCCAACTACTCTGCAACAACTTTAGTTACAAAAAATTTACTAGGAATTTTCCGGCTGTGATTATGATAATTAAATGCATCGTGTTAAACTTTCACGTGTACTTAAAACTTGGTTGCTTTCGAGTGCTTATTGTGGTGCATCATGCAAACCAAGTACAAACATCAAGCATAGAATAAAAATATTGCGACAAATGTTCTGGTTTTTAGACTGAAAACTCTTAAATTAAAATTACGCACGTGTATATAAGAATATATTGCGAAAGTTTAGCGTTTGTGATTTATTGCAATTATGAAAACAGCTAGATGGATACAATCTCCAGAATGAAATACACCTAGCAGCTTCAGAATAATTTTTCGTGTATGTGGGCAGCAATTGTAAGAGCCATAGAGAAATAAAACCTCATATTTCATAAAGATCTTAGAGCTTACAAACTTAACGGTTAACATTAAGTACCACATGCAAACACTTAATATTTCTGTGGAACATAAATTGAAAATTCGTGCAATGCAGAACCTCTCTAAATATTTCCCGAAATTACAAAAGCAATAATCGTATACATTTATTTTATATTACAAGGTTGCGATTTATTAACGACTTACGTGACCAATATATATAATTTTCTGAAAACACAAGGCTTAGTAATGTCATCATTAAATCTTATATTTACGTTACTATTCGGTTGAAGATAGCCAAACTGCTATTATTATTTCGTTATCCATTCCGGAGAAAAAGGGAATTTATGCGCTAGGTTAAATGCGTGAATAGACGATGTGATAAATATAAACAGAAAACAACAACAATAAACTTCGTCCCTCTTGTAATTGACCTACAATATCACGTAGTACAGATTCACGTACCGTATCACACAAAAACTACATTCACAAGTTCTTATTGACTTGCACGTACGTTTTACCTTGCGTGAAATCATCGTGATAGGTCTCATTTAAATACACCAAACAAGGTACTGCCGAATTACGTGAAAGTGTTACTTGTAAGGTGTTACGTAATTGTGAAGTCAACGTAATCCCGCCCTTATACCTGCAGTCATGACTCCCACAAAAAACAGTCCATTTCAATGGTCAGTTACAAGAACTACGACTGAAAAGCAAAGAAGATATATGCCCCAGGAGAAGTAAGATAATATATGAATTGCGCTAAAAGACAAGGTGTAAAATCGTTCTTCCCTATTGATATTTACACAAAGAAAATAATGTTTAAAAATGACTGACGAAAATTATTGGCATCAGAGTAACACATTCTGCACGACGTACGGTAACTGATACATAAATCGATTCTTTTAATAGTTTTATTATCACAATTATATTATTCGTTAAAATAGTAAATGCTAGTGCAATGATACCAACTTTATCCGAAGAGTTATGTATAATGTTTATGGCAACGTATATCTTACTATATACTAGCCATAATTAAGCATATACGAAATAAGCAAAAATGTAGACTTGGTATATATATACATATATAAGTGTTGATTAATAGAAACATTTCAATACAAGGCTTCCATAAAATTAGCTGCTTATACTATGACTAATGCAAAATCACATAAACAAAGGTAAAGCTGTTTCCTTGTAATAACTGCACAATAAATAAAATTCACAATAAAATTACACTTAAAAAAAGTATTGTGGTAACTAAAAATATTTTTAGGTNAACTGCACAATAAATAAAATTCACAATAAAATTACACTTAAAAAAAGTATTGTGGTAACTAAAAATATTTTTAGGCAGCAAAAAAAATAAAAAATACTTTTTTCAATGAAGACCTCACAAAATAATTTATGGCACCAACCAAATTTTTTTGTAATTTAAATATTTTGTGGCAACCCGAAAATACTCTTGTGCTCAGTGCGTTGGTAAGCAATAATGTTTTCATTAGTCGCAGCAGAAATGTTAGCAAAAATGTTAAGATGCTAGCAGCTTCTGATTAGTGGCCCTCACAAAAGCGTTTTGCGGGTTGTGAGTTTTGGTAAGTAGGTATGTTTTAACGTCTCGTCGACAGCAAGATCAGGTAAAGTCTCGGTCGATGTCTTCATTAGGGAACCAGCGACAGCATGGAGACATTAAGGTTGACCATTAAAAGCCGAAATCAGGATGGTCGGACCAGGAATAAAACACGGTTTCTCTCAGTGTGTTGCTATTGCGTAAACTACCTTCAATTTGAGCATTAAAATGCCACAGATATAAANAACTGCACAATAAATAAAATTCACAATAAAATTACACTTAAAAAAAGTATTGTGGTAACTAAAAATATTTTTAGGTAGCAAAAAAAATAAAAAATACTTTTTTCAATGAAGACCTCACAAAATATTTTATGGCACCAACCAAATTTTTTTGTAATTTAAATATTTTGTGGCAACCCGAAAATACTCTTGTGCTCAGTGCGTTGGTAAGCAATAATGTTTTCATTAGTCGCAGCAGAAATGTTAGCAAAAATGTTAAGATGCTAGCAGCTTCTGATTAGTGGCCCTCACAAAAGCGTTTTGCGGGTTGTGAGTTTTGGTGAGTAGGTATGTTTTAACGTCTCGTCGACAGCAAGATCAGGTAAAGTCTCGGTCGATGTCTTCATTAGGGAACCAGCGACAGCATGGAGACATTAAGGTTGACCATTAAAAGCCGAAATCAGGATGGTAGGACCAGGAATCAAACACGGTTTCTCTCAGTGTGTTGCTATTGCGTAAACTACCTTCAATTTGAGCATTAAAATGCCACAGATATAAANAAACACGGTTTCTCTCAGTGTGTTGCTATTGCGTAAACTACCTTCAATTTGAGCATTAAAATGCCACAGATATAAAAGTGGCACACACGCCAAGGCTTCAACATTTCACCTCACGGAAAGTTAATTTTTTGGAATTATGCGTGGGGTTTATTTACTTGGGATAAAGGAATAATGTATTCAATTTCAAATTTCTTAAGAAAATCCCTCATGAATCCGCTTCTAACCTGATGCAAGGAGACTAACACGTGCACATATGTCGTCGACTTCCAAAACGCCAGCGTGCATGCGCTGAATATAAGTGAAACAGTTTGCGGTCACATCAAAATGTCTTACTCTGAACAACATGAAAATTATTGCTGCGTACAGAATGTCAGACAAAGAGTATTCTGCAATAAAAGTATGTTAACGGCTGTTTAAAGTAAAGTGAACACTCCTGAATGCCTTGCTAACTTTCTACTTTCAGCCCGTTGATTATGTATCATTCTGCATATCAAAATAAACATTGTGATGTTACTTCAAGCTGATGTTTACATCAGCTGCTCATATACACTGAAGAACCAAAAAAAAAAAACTGGCACACTGGCCTAATATCGTGTAGGGCCCCCGCGAGCACGCAGAAGTGCCGCAAGACGACGTGGCATGGACTCGACTAATGTCTGAAGGTATGCAGGAGGCAATTCACACCATGAATCCTACAGGGCAGTATACAAATTCAATCTGCGCCAATTTGAGAAAGGGTTGCACGTCTGTCACGTTTAATGATTCTCGTCAGTCGTCGTTTGNCAATCTGCGCCAATTTGAGAAAGGGTTGCACGTCTGTCACGTTTAATGATTCTCGTCAGTCGTCGTTTGTCTCGTCCTTTCACGATCATTTTCCGGCCACAGCGGTGTCGAAGATGTGATGTTTTACCGGATTCCCGATATTCACGGTACACTCGTGAAATGGTCGTACACGAACATCCAAATGTTATCGCTATCTCGGAGATGCTATGTCCCATCTCTCGTGCGCCGACTATAACACCAAGTTCAAACTCACTTAAATCTTGATAACCTGCCATTGTAGCAGCAGTAACCGA
This sequence comes from Clitarchus hookeri, assembly GCA_002778355.1. Taxonomy (NCBI): domain Eukaryota; kingdom Metazoa; phylum Arthropoda; class Insecta; order Phasmatodea; family Phasmatidae; genus Clitarchus; species Clitarchus hookeri. The sequence goes on from NQII01002554.1 coordinate 70,754, forward strand.
TCTAGCTGCCGNCTCTGATTGGTTCCATACCTCTGTTATTCACATATGCATTCCTATACCAGTTTTTTTGGCACTTCAGTGTATGTCAACTGCATACTCATCAAATAAGTAACAAAAAGTAATAATTACTGTAACCAATCCTATAAAAACACAACACTTAAATTTCTGTAAATAATATTGATTTGTAAATATTGATTCGTTCATGTTAATTTTTCTGTTTGGGTATAAATTAAATGTCTTTTTACTGTGGTTAAACGCTTTTAACCCTTCCGTGGTTATAAGAATGTAAGGTTTTGCTTAAGTTTTCAACAGAATAGCAAAAGAGTTAAAGATTATTCTTTCTCCTGTTATAAAAGCAAAGTTTAACTGTTTTGAACCTTCTTCTTTTACAAGTGTAAATAACAATTATTTGCAAACCTCTTTAACCAACTACGGGAGATTGTTGACGTCTAATGGGTTATAATTTAGCGTACCCATTACAAGAACGAACATCATTCTTCCTACATTCCCCATACACCGTGAGCATATAGGCTTTTTCCGCATTAGTAATTACCATCTTCCAGCACGTTCTTCGTCTAGGTAGGTTGTATAGACTACCACAGAGTACTGACAAAGACATTCTAATGCAATCAGTGTACCGGAAACAGAATCTAAACACACGTACGAACATCGTAGTCTAGTAACTAAGCAGTTAAATGGATTATACAAAGTGGGTATTTAAAATTGTCATATTATGATAGCACGTAAACTACTTGCACTATAATCCTGCACAAAACACTATTGGCATTCTTTTTTTCTCTAGTTTTAATTTCTTCGTGTAAATAGCCGTTGTTCCATTAAAAAATGTAACTTTGTTCAATAAATACACATTTTAATACTTATTTCAATCTGCGACTGAGCTGCAATAATGAGCCCTCGACTAAACTTCAATTCTATGGAACCAGCTCATCAAAAACATCTTTCGTTTCCGAAATATTTGCGGTGAAAGTTTGAGATGATTCAGCCTGTATATGCTCATACAAATTTAACTATTCGGATAGACTTTATAACAGTTTTATAACATATTCCTAATACTCAAGAAATATTTCACGTGCAGTATAAAACTTTTTCATAGCGTTATTGTTTTAAAACGTGTGACATACGAGCCGAGGTATGAACTCGTAAATTAGCATCCGGGGAATCGCGTAAAGTCAACATAATACACACACGCATTTACTAAAGCTTTCAGAATGGCAACATACCTAGCTTATATCATAAAACACGCTCATCAGACGTTTTTCCAAGTTTATTCTAAATGTATACAGACTTCGATTGCATGTAAACAGCACATTTTACAGGTCAGCATAGTATGTAAATTTAAAGAATTTTTGAGACAAGAAACTTTGTTTAAATACAGCATAAAATAGTAACAAACACTGCCGCATTACTAAGAATAGATATAAAAGTGTTTTATTTATAACGTTACCGAATACTTCATGTTAGGAGTTACGAACTGCCGCTTAAAATCACATTGGTCGTGAAACGCTGTTTTGTTGACACGGGAGCACGGACAGAAAAAAAAAATGAACCGGGAAACTTGAACGTATATAAAGAAGAAATAATCATAAAAATATAAATATGATACAATCACGCTAAGATTTAGGTATTCTTATTTGCATACAACGAAAAGAAACTGAAATACAGGTGACACAAATTTTTTACTTACACTTGCTTTAGATTACTAATAAATACAGAAACTACGAATCTTCATTCTCGTGATGAAGTTCTTAGCACTTCAGCATGTTAAATTTAACTATTTTTATTTACGATTGGATTCGTAACGAGGGTCCATTTTGTTAAGAGATCTTTTTTCCGAAATTGAAGTGGTATTATGACATAAATATATTTATTCATTAAGAGTAATGGCGTAAAAATTGTTTACTAACGCAGTATACATCAGTGAGCCAATAGCGTGAAAGTTCTCGGGAAAACTTGGCTGTGAAATTAGGCGCTATTAATAACTTCAGAAATAAAAACCAACGGAGGACTGAAAACTTGCTAGCGTCAACAGACGACGGTTGTCAAGTTAGAAATATATGATCACACAGAGAAAATAATTAAATAAATCCAGCATTATTGAATTTATGTTATTCTTTCAGTTAAAAGCCTCTATTTTGATAAACCCAAATTTTCTATCATATATTTTTTTTTTGTTAGAGGAAAGTATGGATGAAATTTATTCTACTGAGTTTATATAACTTTTTAAAGAGACACAACAACAAGGCCTCTAACACGTGGATGAATAAGAAATAATGTTTCAATAATTTCATATTTATGTAGTCGGGAGAGAGATACATTTTGTTTATGTTTGAAGCGCTTTGCCATATCGACAAATATTCTACTGTTAAACGAACTCATTCAAGAACTTGAAAAAAACCATGATTTCCCCAGTTTGGAAATCACAGGAGGATCTTCTGGGGAGCTAGACGAGAAATGAAAATAAATAAATAAATAAATTTATGTATGTGTGTGTACTCATTTATTTTTATTTCTCGTCTAGGTCCCCAAAATATCCTCCGGTTATTTCCAAACTGGTGAAAACATCGAATTTCAAGTTCTCGAATGAGTGTGTATATAATAAATAAATAAATATATATATATATATATATATATATATATATACACACACACTGAGGTGACAAAAGTCATGGGAGAGCAATATGAAAATATACACATGGCAGTAGTATCGCGTACAAAAATGTATAAATGGGCAGTGCATTGGTTAGGCTATCATTTGTATTCAAGTTATTGATGTGAAAAGGTGTCTGACGTGATTATGGCCGCACGACGGGAATTAACCGACTTTGAACGCGGAATGGTAGTTGAACTAGATGCATGGGACATTCCATTTCAGAAGTGGTTACGGAATCCAACATTCCGAGATCCACAGTGTCAAGAGTGTGTCGAGAATATCTAATTCTAGGCATAACCTCCCACCATGGACAACGCAGTGGCCGAACGCATGCAATTAATGACCGAGACCAACGATGTGTGCGCAGAATGGTCAGTATTAACAGACAAGCAACACTGCGTGAAATAACCGCAGGAATCAATGTGGGAGGTACGACGGACTTGTCCATTAGGACAGTACGGCGAACTTTGGCTTTACTGGGCTACGCCAGCAGAACACCGACTCGAGTGCCTTTACTAACAGCACGACANGGTACGACGGACTTGTCCATTAGTACAGTACGGCGAACTTTGGCTTTACTGGGCTACGCCAGCAGAACACCGACTCGAGTGCCTTTACTAACAGCACGACATCGCCTGCAGCGCCTCTCCTGGGCTCGTGACCAAATCGGTTGGACCCTAGATGACTGGAAAACTGTGGCTTGGTTAGATGAGTCCCGATTTAAGTTGGCAAGAGCTGATGGTAGGGTTTGAGTGTGACGCAGACCCCACGAATCCATGGACCCAAGTTGTCAACAAGGAACTGTGCGAGCGTGTGGTGGCTCCATAATGGTGTAGGCTGTTTTTACATAGAATGGACTGGGTCCTCTCGTCCAACTGAATTGATCATTGACTGGAAAGGGTTATGTTCAGTTACTTGCAGACCACTTGCAGCCATTCATGGACTTCATGTACCCAAACAACGATGGAATTTTTATGGATGAAAATGCTCCATTTCACTGGGCCACAACTGTTCGCGATTGGTTTGAAGAACATTCTGGACAATTCCAGCCAATGATTTGGCCACCAAGATCGCCCGACATGAATCCCATCGAAGATATATGGGACATCATCCAGAGTTCCGTTCGTGCATAGAATCTTGCACCGGCAACAATTTCGCAATAATGGACGTCTACAGAGGCAGCATGGCTCGATATTTCTGCCGGGGACTTCCAACGACTTGTTGAGTCCATGCCACGTCAAGTTACTGCACTTTGCCGGGCAAAAGGAGGTCGGAGACGATATTAGGAGGTATGCCATGACTTTTGTCGCCTTAGTGTATATATATAAACACACACACAGAGAGAAAGAGGTATGCACACACAAGTTTGTCCTGAACTCCAGGTACTAAATATGTGAGATGACGCCTTATGGAAAATGACGCAGAAAATATTATACGACCTTGACATAACGTGATTACTGAGGGGTGGACGCGCCCTTGAAAACCGGAAATTAAGAGTACTTATTTGCAAAATGTCAGAAGCTACATGGGCTGAAACAACATGTTTGTAAATAGTCTTAGCCTGATTTATGTAAACATACTTATTACGTCATAACAAACTATGAACACCCACAAACAACACACTGTTGTTGGTCATGTTGACCTGTTAATCCCTGATTTCCTAATTACAGGCGATGTCACCACCCACCAAATATCCATTGATAGCAGATATAAAATGAGTGTAACAGTACTCATGAATTTGTTGTTTCCTCAAATATAGTTTCTGACATTTTGTAAATATGTTCATTTAATTATCAATAGTACAATTGTGTGTATCATACTTAATAACTCCACATTTTCCCTAATGGATCATCTCACCAAACTTGTATCTGTATTCTTCGAATTCAGAAAAAACCTGTATATATATGAAAAGTAAATGTAATATTTTCTATTCCAAAGGGGAAATCCACGATGGCTTCCACGTCCTCCCTTACTGCGCCTGCTGGAGCTGCAAAGCCTCGCCGGATTACCGCCGACATTGAAGACGAGTGCCACACCAGCGACGTTCTTGGCTTGTTCATGCGCCGCCATGCATCATCGCGCAAGTAATCCAACAACCCCTTTCCATCTCACCAAATCCTAACTGGCCATTGTTAAAGGCAATTCATATCTTTACACCCTCACGCATGCTCGATCTGACCGCATCAGTGAAGAGAGGAAAAGGAGGGCGAGAGAGGCAGTCAGGGATCTCAGAGCCAGACTCCACGGGCGGACGCGTAAGAAATAAGCGAACTCAATGAAGCGAGTCTGTTTGCTAGCTGCAATTCTGCGATGCCAACTGGGGTGTGTTTAGGTCGATTCTAACGAAGGCACATTCACTCCACACATACAGCAGTTTAATGATTTGAAAAGTTGACATCTTACCAACACTAGAAATAATTGAAAAAGCTGACGTCAAATTGATGTTTTAACAAGAGTTGTCATATTATCATTGGATGCCGCCAGCATTGACAATATTGTCCGTTTAGCCAGATTGCAAACGATCTGATAATGATTTTTTTTGCAGGGTCTTCTGTACACACTCATTTGGCGGATCGGTGATAGTTCATCCCATCTTCCGGTATGACCAAATTTATGTGTTCCTAGTTCGTAGCCAAATGGTTCCAGCAGTCGTTGAGGTCCTATCATCTTCAACTATTCGGCTCTAAACAGCGTGCTATAAAACACAAACGTGAGTTTTTTTAACGTATTTATATTCCCAAGTTCACAAACACGCATTACTTTTTGAAGTTCACCTTTCCTCAAAATAAAATAGAAAATCTTCCACATCGTAAGTTCGCCGTACTGATATCAGAATCACGCGATTACGGACTTAGTAAGCGATCCGAGCGATTCGGTGCATGCGTGCCCCCAACCACCACCAGTTCCCCGTCTCACATGTGCTAGGCATCTCAGCGAAGTATGCTGCCGAGAATTCACCGTGCTGTATAGGGTCATGCCACACAGTTCAACCTGAGCAGTACGTATGGAAAAACATTTCCCGTTTTAGCCTCACGGCTCGAAAGTGTGGATATTTCAACGTAATAAGAAAGTAATCTTGGTATCGATGAGAGTGGCGTCGTTGAGCGATTTTGGGAAAACCGGGGTGAAAACAAGGTGGCCGGAATCGGAATCGAAGACACGTCTTCCGGAATGCCAAGCTAGAGTGTTACCGCCGCGTCACCTCACTCAGCGTGTAAATATAACTGAACCATTTCACTTCACGTTCCCGCGATCAAGGACGTTTTGCACATGAACAACATTTCTAGGTTGGCAGGCGCCGTGCACAACAAGGAATCAGAGGCCGGTATTTAAGCGCTTCCTTCTTGAGAAATCTGATTTGCTGAAGTGTCTGCACTTCTTATTTGTGAATGGTTAGTACTGACATCAGCAAACAAGCATTACGTTGTTATCAGGTTGCGAGAAGCAAAATCAACATAAGTATAGTATAACAGGTCAAACTTCAAACCACAGCATCTATGGACTAATATAAACAAATCCTAGTAGCCAAATGTTCGGCAAATTCATCTAGTAGGTTTTAATTTAATTTCAAGTTAGGCATAACAGCGCCCGGAGTCCGCCGCTACACATACTTGCGTGCAGATCATGTTGCATATTACGGAGGCGAACGGAATCAAATTAGCTTCGATAGAGAAGTATTCTTGCATGTTGAGATCACATCAATTTCGTTCGCCTTCTTAATATGCAATTTTTCGTGCATGCAGGTACGTAAAGCTACGGACTCCCGGCGTTGTTATGCCTAACCTCAATTTAAATTTTAAAATACCAGATGAATTTGCCGAATATTTCGCTACAAAATTTTTTTGTTTAAATTAGCACATAGATGCTGTGGTTTGAATTTTAACATTTTATTCGAAAACATCTTGAAAAAAAAAAATTAAAAGACACCAACACTTGAGCTTGTAAACGAATTCGGGGCTGAACGAGTTAAGGAAAATAGCGTGGATATCTCAGATTTATGAGTATTTAGTACGGATCGTATTTTTAATTAATTTATAATCGATCCATTAGCCACATACAGTGACTATAAAATAGAACCAAGTGAAGAAAAACTTCAAAGTTTAAGAAAAAATATAGGTAACCAAACTACCACTTTGGTTATTCAGTTGCTAGTATTTTCATCCCTTGCTGTATTATTTTTCTTCATTTAGTTACATATTATAATTATTCTAGGTAATGGGTAATGTACAATTACATTGAATTACACCACTGCTATCGAACTTTATAAATGCCAGTAATCAGTCAATTGCAAATAAATTTCAAGGCACTTACGTCGTGATTAATAGTTTGTATTAATTGTTCAGGGGCTAAGTGTACTCAATTAACACCGACTTGCAATAATCGGTAATAAATAACTTCTTCTCTTGTGAGCATAGAACGCTTACGAGCTTATAAAATAAAGAAGGGGAGACCGGGGTTAGTTGGCATAAGGGACTAGTTGGCACACAGCCTTTATTTCCCGCCACAGAGAGGCCAGAGCGCTGTCGTCGCGGTGATTGGGAGGGCCCACGGGGATCCGCCTTCCACCGTACTCTCAGTATCATCAAGCACGTGGATGGAAGTGGGCGTCGAATTGTTTGTTTTTCCAACTGGTAAGTAATTTGTTTTATCGAAAGTTTTTTCGTTTATGTCAATGTGTAAAATGAATGAGGGCCGCTCCTTGAGGCGGTTTTAGGTAGAATGGCTAACGGTGATTGGATTCATGTATCAAAATCGTTTGTTTTTGTTGTGTAGAATTCTGTGAAGGCCATATTGTTTTGAAAATCCCTGTGGGGCTAGTTGGCATAGGAGGGTATGGGGCTAGTTGGTATAGACCATACTGTCTATGACAACTAGCCCCGCACGTTACTTGGATGTTATTTTTCAACAAAAAAGGAGAAACATTGGTTTAAAAAAAGTTACCTACACTTTGAAAGTAATTAATTTGTTATAATACCTACGTTCCTATGTTTTTTAATAGGCAATGATGCAATAAAATAGAAAGACGGAACGAGGAAACCGGACAGTCGAGGCTATCAACAATGCTGTCCAAGCTCACCTTGTTGATGCAAAAAGCCTTTCTGAAGCATCTCAGTTGTTTGGTATTTCTGTTAGGAGCTTAGCCAGGTACTGCCAAAAAACAAGGGATGCTGCTGCTGCCCCTGTTGCTAATGGAGGAGAGGGATCGAGCACATCCACACATGTCGGTGTAATATATCAAGCCCCTAGGATGGTAGGTACCTACTCGCGTATACATACCTACTGGTTTTTATCATTTACCTGTAAGATAATTTTACTATTTTATCGAGTATGTAAGTTTGAACATCCCTATTGTTGATTTATGCTCCCTAAGATTGATGTATTTTCTGTTACAGGTGTTCACCTACCAACAAGAATATCTGTTGTACAAATATTTGGGAAAAGCATCAGATATTTACTTTGCTCTCTCGAGGAAGGAGGTTAGGAAATTTGCTTTCCAATATGCTAATATGAACGATGTCACCATACCTGAGTCGTGGAAACACATGAAAATGGCAGGACAGGATTGGTTTTCTGATTTTATGAACATACACAAACTTTATATCTTCGTACACCCGAAGCCACCAGCCTAGCTCGAGCCACCAGTTTCAACAAAATGAACGTTAACAACGTTTTCAATTTGCTCAAAACAGTACTGGATAGGTATGGATTCAAGCCACAAGACATCTACAATATGGACGAGACCGGTATTAGTACCGTCCAAAAGTTAGACAAGATGGTAGCAAGGAAAGGGTTTAAGCAAATTGGACGGCTCACCTCTGCCGAAAGGGGGACCCTCGTGACTTTGACTGTTTGCATGTCAGCAGGAGGTAATGCTATTCCTCCATTTTTCATTTTCCCGCGTGTCAAGTTCAAGGACCATTTTGTGTGATCCGGTCCAGAGGGCTTCAGCGGTGATGCCAACAAATCAGGTTGGATGATCGAAAATAATTTTGTGAAATTTGCAAAACATTTCATTTACTGTACGAGGTGCTCAAAAACCCGACAAGTGCTACTTCTCCTCGTTAACCATGACTCGCATTTGTCAATTGAGGCACTTGATTTGTTTAAAGAATAATGGGGTTGTACAGCCACACACATTGCAGCCACAAATTGCAACCATTGGACAGGAGTGTTTGTGGCCCTTTCAAGAAATACTGCAGTACAGCTTGTGATGCTTGGATAAGTAACCATCCAGGCCAAACTTTAACCATCTATAACATTCCATTAATCGTCAAAACTGCTTTTCCGCTTGCAATGACTCAATCCAATATTACCTCCGGATTTCAAGTGAGTGGGATATGCCCTTTCAATCCAAATATATTCAAGGACAATGAATTTATGCCATCATTCGTCATTGATCACCTTACTCCAAAAACTGCACAAAGTGATTATGAATCCGATGAGATACAGAGTCTCGATGAACCTCAATCTGCTTCTCCGACCAATGCAGAGGCGCTTCAAACGCCTGTAGGCCCGACCAAAGTGCCTCATCCTCCAACGCCAACATTCTCCCGAAGCTGGACCCCTGAGGAAATTCGCCCATTCCCCAAAGCAGGCCACGAAAGCAATCGAACCGTGGAAGAAAAAGATGGTATGCTGCTATTCTAACAGACACACCCACAATAAATTGAATAACCGCTGAAAGAGCTAACAGAAAGAAAAAAACATGTGGACCAAAGAAGGCTAATTTTGACAAGCCGAAGAAGAAAAAACCGCCACCAAAATCTCCATCAGAATATTTTGCTACTTATTCTGAGGAGGCAACGTCAGGCGATATCAGCTATGCTGACAGTGAGAGCAGCTTGGGTCTCCTAGATGATTTCTAGTCAGAAGATGAACCTCTCCTCCGCAAGAAGCATCGACGTTCAGAACCCTGTCAAGATTATGGTAAGCCAGGTACGATAAAACCTTCCAAATCGAAAGGAAATTGTGGGAATTCTCATCCCATTAGTCCCCCACAACCCGCAGAACTTAAAAAATATAACAAGATTTCTCATCCTACACTTTTAGCAAATTCTGTAACACCTGAGCCTGAAGTGAACGCTGTAAGGGATCTCACTAAATTCAACATAGACGATTTTGTCTTGGTGAACTATCAAGGCCACCAGTGCCCTGGAAATGTTGTTGAACGTGAGGGAAATGAATATCGCGTGTCGACCATGGTGAAACAAGGGAAATCGTGGAGGTGGCCCGACATAGAAGATTCAATTTAGTACGACGTCACAAAAATTGTGCAAAAATTGCAGCGACCAGTTAAAATCAGCGCTTTCCCGACGTTTGTTGTGGACATGAAGTCTTGAAAATTTGATTTCCTTTTAAATTTACTTTGAAATTCTGCTTTCATTTGACAGTTTTTACGTTAAATGCAATTACTTTTCATGAAAATTGTTGTGGTATGCCAACTTACCCCTATCTATGCCAACTTACCTCATGGGGCATGCCAACTTACCCCGTACCTGGGGTAAGTTGGCATAGTTGGAAGCCTTTAGGAAACGGGCTGAACAGGCCCCTCAAAGAACTTTTTAATTAATGAGTTCTAGTGGGTTTTGTTCCTAAGGAGTTAGGCTNTTAATGAGTTCTAGTGGGTTTTGTTCCTAAGGAGTTAGGCTGACAGCAGTATTACTCAGAATCTGTCTACGTATCATACAACAAATTAGAAAAAATCAAAAACCAAAAACTATGCCAACTAACCCCGGTCTTCCCTAATTTAAAAACTTTGGCCTAACAGAATTCAGATTTTTAAAAGTAAAGATCAAATTTTCAAATGCTCATCGCCTCCCTTTTTNAAAAACTTTGGCCTAACAGAATTCAGATTTTTAAAAGTAAAGATCAAATTTTCAAATGCTCATCGCCTCCCTTTTTCGTTTAACGTGCAGCAAAATGACATCTATAAGATAAGTGGTAAGAATTATGTAGCAAAACTATACACAGCCACCTTTAAAATGTTCAGACATATCCATTTAGTGTGTCTGCTGCTACAGTATGGTAGCGCCTTGTATAGTTGTGTTTAATCTTCCCCGGAATAAATTGTCAACGTACAAATGCCTTGGAAAGTTGTATTCTCTAGTCCGCAGATATCTCTATTATTTTCGTAATAAAACGGGTTAAGAGTACATTCAGAGGTGTATTTTAAAAATACGCATTTCAGACACAGCGCTATACAACTCAAAAATATATTTGGTTGGTGAAGAAAGGGGGTATATTAAGAAGTACTTGTTAATCTCACTTCAAGAAATGTCCTCAGCCTCCTTTAGAAAGAGCTTCCTCAAAACCAAGAATTTCCTGCTTTAAACTTTAGGTAGAAGATATGGTTGATTAATTTCAGCAAACAAAACACCTTTTCCACGTACAATTATATTCAAAACGTAAAACGGAGACCATAGAAAGGAAAAATTAAGAAACAAAACATTCCACTGCAAGAGTTATCATTCCGTCCATTATCCGTCCATTATCCGTCCATTATCCGTCCATAAGCAAGTTCTTCTCTACGATGGCGGCAAGGAAGTGCATACAATCAGTGTTTATGAACTGCAGGGGAAGGTCTTATGTCATGAAAAAAAAAATTAAAAATATTATACTGGTGGGGAAAATACTTCGGTCAAGATGAAGACAAGGTAAATGAACAAAAGNCCATTATCCGTCCATTATCCGTCCATAAGCAAGTTCTTCTCTACGATGGCGGCAAGGAAGTGCATACAATCAGTGGTTATGAACTGCAGGGGAAGGTCTTATGTCATGAAAAAAAAAAATTAAAAATATTATACTGGTGGGGAAAATACTTCGGTCAAGATGAAGACAAGGTAAATGAACAAAAGTAAGGCCTGTCGAACTTGTGCATAGTTTATTATTATGCGTGAATTAATTTTGTTGTAAACCGATGTCGCCACGATTTCTATGCGAAGCTTGTGAAAGTAAGTTGCATCACTTTTGAGACTACAGTCACAGTTTTGTGCAGGCATGCGTACGGGATCTCAGGTTCCTTTGGCTCTGTATAATCGAAGAGTACGAGTGAGATTTTCGTGTTTGTGCACATAAATTAAGCTAATGTCATTCATTTTCCGATGCCTGGAAGTCGCACGCTTGGTTTACGACCTGTCTTATCGAATGTAACTGTGTTAGTAAAGTACGGAATTAAACTCGAAACGTGACCACACATAACAGATGATGGATGGTAAATGGCACGGAATATTAAGAAGCGGATTATTATGATGGATATGATAATACAGCAACCGTATACATGTTAAATGTTAGTTCATATATTATCCTGACGTGGTATATGCTACCGAAAAGTTGAAACATACGTACAAAAAAAAAAAGGAACAAATATTTGTATGACTGATTTACTACTATAATGTACTTATTGTAGAGAGAGAGAGAGAGAGAGAGAGAGAGAGAGAGAAGGGGGGAGGGGAGGAGTTATAGAGAACTCTGTTTATTTTAAAACTGAGACTTTAAATACGGAAAATGCTAAAGATTTTGTGCAATAGAACCAAAACCGCTTTCCAGAACTTAGAACAGTTTATCAAAACGTGTGCAACGAACTTCCTTATAATATATTAAAACCTAGAGGATGTTAAACAAAACTTCCCTTAAAAACACACACGTACGTCGGATTAATAACATGGTGACTACAAAATGTGCAGACTTGTAACTGGTAACAGAATTATGTGTAGTGTATAATGTATATAGATAACAGAAAGTAACGTATCCAGAGAAATGAAACCTATATGAAAAACTCACGCACTCCCCAAAGCGAGAATTTTTCCAAGAAAATTACGCAGGAGATGACTTAATGAAAGCATCACTGTAAAATAAGCGTTCTTCAACGATTCACGTCTTAAATTGCTGAAATATTGAAATATAAATAAACTATCATTACGAGATAATTAATGCTGTTTGCGTGTCTGTGTGTGCGGTATTGTCAAATACCCACGAAACATTAAAATACATTTTTACCAAATAAAAGTATTCGAATAAAGTCACAAGTCTGTAAAATTTTGTTTCAAAAGGTTCGACTCTGAAACGATTTTATTATTTCAGACCAAACCAGCTTTGCATGCACGTAGTATTGTGAGTTAAAAATATTATAAATAGCAATGGAAAAGTATCCCACTTTCTAACATGGAAGTTATTTCGTAGATGTGGACAGTAAATTTGTTCTACTAAATCAGCATTGATAAATTTGCATAGCTAATGTATTACGAAGACAAAACAACTATTGTTCTAAATTAAACTTCAGCCCTATTTCCAGAAAAAGCCTATTCATGTGCAAAATTAAACTTTTTATTTAGGTTTTCAATCAGCCTTAGTTTTTAAGTCGTTAAATGTCAAAACGGCATTTATTAATGCCAGCAAGGGGAAGGGGGTAGGACAGATAAAACTGCTCGATCATACACGGATTTTCCGGAACTCGAAATCTCGTGGTCCAGAAGTAACGCTTTATCGACCTCGAACACGGCGCGGCGGTCGTCTGCTCTGTCTCATATTCATATAAATAAAGAGTTGGCTGCAGACTGGAAGTCAGGGCACCAGTTGGCGATCTCGGATTGAAACTTCTATGTAGCGAAGCAGCAAATAGAGCGACAGATTTCGTAAATAGGGGAGGGATTTACTTTTCCTGTTGGAGGCGACGTGCTAGGGAACGAACAAAGCCGTGGGGTGAGAGAATCAGAATACCGGCGGAGGTGATAAATCAGGCACAGCCATGCTCCAGCGAGCGGACTGTCACGTGCTTAGCTGCGATAGTTCACGGGAGGAGACCCAGGCAGGACCCCGCCTTTCGATGAGCTATCGAGCCGGCCGCCGATCGCGCCGCACGCGAGCACTGCCCTCCCTGCACCACGCAGTCTTTCTCATAAACAACATGCCTGCCCACGTCCGATACAAATTGTTCTTATTGTAGCGCTAACCCACTTCTTCACCAGTCAATAAATTAAGCCGCTCTCAGGAGATAGCTGCTGTTAGTTTTAATGCTTTCTCCGCATACGGCTGGCATTTTCACGGCATACTCATTGTTATTTAGATTTGTTTACCAAATTTTCAAAGAAAAGTAATTTTTTAGCGCAATGCTCTCTTAACGGGATTTTATGCACTCTAACTTTCCAGTACAATAAAATTACTTGTAAGACAATACTAAATATATGTGTGTGTATGTATATATATATACACAAACACACACTCTCACACATGAACACTTTCACCTAATGAACCTTTCTTACACTTTTTAAGTCCCTGCCACTATGCAACAAAATGTTAGGTCAAACATTATGAAAAAAAAAAAAAAAAAAAAATCGTAACAGGACGTTTTATGGAGTAATTTCTGAAACAATTCAATTTTATTTTATTATTTTGTTGTGTTTGTTTTGTTTGTGGTTATTGCCAAAAGTATACTGGCAGTGAGTGACGTATTGAATCAAATGGAAGTTTTAAAACGACAGATAATACTTTAGGGCATGAGTCAGAGGGTTGCCTTCTGTTGAAGAACTTACACTCCTCTTCAGAAAGTAAGAAATGTGTTTAAAAAACAGACTTTCTGAAACCTTGTGAAAATTTTACAGCACCTATTTAAACGATTTCCTTTCATCTGAAGAGTAAAATATGCGCTAGGCTGTTCTTTGAGTCTGTTTAGCTCGTTAGGAAATTCCCCTTTCTCCGACTCCGAAGAAACATGCTGCAGAGAGCTTTTGACTCTGGCTACAGTTAGAGTGATACAAAGAAGCAAAACTCCGGCGTCAACCCAGCAGCTAATGGTGTTTGTCATCAGACGTCCTGGACGTTGCGAACACCAATATACTAGAACGATAGTTTTCTGCACAAAATTGGGCAAAATCAATATAGTGACGTAAATTCGAGTTCGTAGTTCCATCGTTATGTCTGTACTGCTGTGCAAGATCAATAGCTAGTTGGGTAAAAGGATACTTCAGGAATTGTCTTATTATAAGACATAAACAAGCTAGAAAAACTGAGAATCCACAAGGGAGGGGAGATAAGGTTCCCCTTAACGTGACAAAGAATCGCAATTGCTATTGCAAATATAATATACGAAACCAAATGGAAAGTAATACAGCACTATATTCTATTTTGGAAACGTCACACCTGATAGAAATATCCGTTAAACAGTACATCGAAAAATATTGCCTTGGAATTCACTTTCCGGATCACGGAAAACATGTGTGATATTGGAAGATCACTCGACAGCGTTTTATAATCGGCGCGTGGCTCACATAGTTTCGAAGAGGATATTTTTCCTCTTGTAAAGCGCAGAGAATTCGAGGGGTGGAACGAAAAAGCTGGCAATAAATCGGCAATATGTTGAAATAACATCGTACGTTATACGTCATGTTTTAAAAGGTGCGCGTTATGAATAGAGTGATAACGGATGTAGCATACGTACCAGCATAAATTAATATTGAAGTGATTATTTTTTTAGGTGCATGACATGTTATGAACCAAATATGTTCATTTCTTTCTTTTGCTAAAGGTTATTTCTTTTAAAATTATGGAGTCTCTCATACGGTTCCAGAAACGACTGTGACGATATTAAAATGTTTTTTAGAAACTATCCAAGTTCTTGATATGTGATAGCTGTAAATTATATACACACAATTTTCACAGGCGTAATATGAATGGTTCAAGAGACCAGAAATATTTCTGGTAGCTTTCAATTCACGAAAAATACCGCGGAAAATTCCCGATGTCCTTCTATTAGAATTTACGGCATACATAAATGCAATGCCAGCAGTTTCTCCGGACTTTAATTACAACAGTAAAATAAAATGTATTACTTCCTTGAATTCTTTAGCAGTTGCTAAATTTGTCAATAACGAAGTGCAAAGCTGTTATTGTATTTTGATGCCAGTTTCACGCTAAAATTTTTGAAAGTGATGGAGTGAAACACACTAGCTATAACTATACCATTTTCCGACAAAAATTAATACATTTATATATATAATAGTATATATTGTATCCCCGTTGTTGAACTTGCTTTTAAAACAAGCCGAGAGTTTGTTTTCCAAGGTAATTTTGGATAGTTATATCTTCTTCTTTTATTGTGTAGTATTTCATATCATTGGGTCACTAAAGGTAATGGACAAAGTGTAACAAAATTCAGAAGGCAAAAACCTTTTTGTTTTAATCGTTTAAGAGCCCGGAAAACTGTACAGATAAAATTTTCAAAATTTATATACAGGATATGCCAAAAGAAACACTGCTCAGTGAATGGGAAAAAAATTCATCACATTAAGTAACCCAAGCTAAGAAAAAAAATGTTGGGAGTAGTAGCACAATCACAACAAATGCTCTGCAAACAATTAGAGCGCTGACGTCAATGAAAGCTTCTATCCACAGTCTAAAATTATCATGTCTTTATTAGAGAAAGAGAATATTATTACTGTGAACTAATGAAAAAAGAGAATCGATTGTCTTTTGTCTAAGTAGTCTTGTAAAATAATTCCTTCTTTGATTAACACTTTCCTCGTAAATCCGACATAAGATACGGTTGTGGGTTTCATTTATAAATTAAGTTATAGGTTTTTTTTTTTTTAACAGAACTTTTACCCTCCCAGATGAATTAAATTTATGGCATAAAGCTATGACGTTTAGCCCAAACATTAAAATACTTCCACAATGGCACAGGAAATTACTACTTCAAATATTTTATGTTTCCTCTATCTACTGCCTGTATATATTTTGATTTAAATGCGTGGTCCTAGATGTACAGCATATCGAAATGTTTTTAAAAATCACTAGATAGAAATATTAACACATGCAAAATACGAGTTAACTGTAATTGTTAATTGTAATTCCAGATGTTCCACGTTATAAAGAAGACATGCAAGGATATATGTATACATAAAATTATCGGCAGGAACTCACGATCCAGGTTCGTTAAACTGAAAAACATGAAACCGGAATGGAATTCTAGACAAAGAACTTAAATTTCCTTTGCCAGTTATCTATTAACTGAGATATCCTGATTCCAGTACTGTTAGCGGGGTCATATTCTCCACTTCATATTTATATTTTATTTAGCAAATTTTATCTGTGGACACGATTACAGTACTGGCATTTGTGACCACCGGAGCAATAAAACTGAATACGTAAAATACAACTTTCAGTGGGTTTGAGCTAACATATGCGTCTCCTCAATATCCTGTGTTAATATCTCACAACCCTTAGTTACGATTTTGCAATTTCCGAATGTTATTAAGCTTTAGATCTGAGTATTCCAATATCGAGAACTCAGATGCGCCGACTGCCAAAACAGAACAAAATGCTTTACATTTAATGGTATTAATGGACGTTAGCATTTTTTAGGCTATGCGAATCTGATAGCTATTGAAATAACCTACGTATATTGAGCAACAATATGAGGTATTAATTGAAACAGAAACTAGCCATGTCTGAAATAATCAGTCCCTGTGCTGTATATACAAAAAATTTATTTCTGCTTAAAGTGTCCGATGACTGTGTTTGTGCTTGGGATTATGGCCATAAATACCTGCTGTCCACAATATTAGGAAAGGGGACAACTGTCACTGTTAGAAGTGTAATGAATATAATAATTTTTTATTTCCGTAAATTCATTTAAGATAATCAGGAGTCTAATTAAATCGACGAAGAACTGGGTGCATATTAATAACTGCACTGGCATTTGTCCAGAACGAGAATTATAAGTAATTTGTAAGTAATAGTCAGTGTAGTCAGTCATTATCGATCTCGTAACTTCCTAAGATATAAATGCTAGACCGACCATAGATTAAATAAGAGGCAAACTGATTTTATTATTTTGCAAATGTACCTAACACTGGCTCACGAATCGTCATACGAAGTATCAAAGTCGCGCGTTCAAGCGGTGACACGCAATTTGTTTAAATTTAATTTTAAACAAATCTACACTTTTACCAAAAAATATTTTGCATAACTTGATTATATCTTAGTTGCAATGCAACTCAGTCAAAACAAGTGTATTTAAATACCAAAGCATTTGGTGATGTGAATATTGCCCTTACGTTAGCGGAGGTCACGTGATTTGTACAGTTCCAACGGAAAAGTAGGAATGTAATGTTGCGATACATAAGTTGTTACTGTACCGTTAGCACACGCACTCTACTTTATAGTTCCTCTTATGAGCCATACACGCCACTTTATAGTTCCTCTTATGAGCCATACACGCCACTTTATAGTTCCTCTTATGAGCTATACACGCTACCCAATAGCTGCAAAAGGTTTTTAGTAATTAAGAGTGGAGGTCTTCTAAGATGCGTTCGTGTTTCACGGATTCTCTATTATACTCTAGCAAACCACGTACGGTTAGGTACACGAAAAATTAAAGTAAGATCTATTAACTACAACACCGCAAATTGAGGAATGGTCTCCCCACGATCAATTAACATGCAAGTCCATTACGCTTATCTCATAGCTTCAGACCAAGAAAATCAAATGAAGGTTTTTTGCAAACTTGCTCATGTTACCCGAGATCTTAACAATATTCTGAATGATATGTGATTGTTATTATTTATGCAATACATAGTTATTAGAAATTGTTCTGAAAGTAAATATTACTTCCGCAGCGAAAAAACTGTTTTGAAGTCGTCAGAAAACCTAAACCTGTTTATCTATTACAAAAACAGAAATAATTTTGTTATGAACTAAAACATATCTTGTTCCAAGGAAATACTTTTTCTTGCCGCTACAGTGCATGGCTCAGTCAGCTTATCAGTACTCTTTCTAAAACTTGCTGATTATTTTGATGTAAACTTTAGGTTAGCATTATTTTCTTTCAATTTTTAAAAATTGCTTGTATATTACATGAGCTGCCTGCATCCATCTTGTTTCATTGAATATGCTTGTATTTTGTCCTGTATCTATAAAGTAAAAGCATAGGTAATTGCCTTATAATATTTTTGAGATTTTGTAAAGAAACTTATAAAAAGCTTGGCGCGATGTTTAGCGGACTTTTAGAAGATCAACAAATACGCAAACTCTTCCAGATTGCAGTGTAGGATATTTTTATTCACTTCATAAATGTACGTATAGTATATTCAGGTAAAGTAATCACGTTTGAAAGTTGTTCATAGTTTCATATTTATGTACACTGTGTATTCTTCTACAGCTATAAACACTAACAGTGGTTATTTTTAGCGATAAAAGCGCTGCTGTAGTGCTTCCACAAGCACTGCAAGTAGTACTGCCAGTGCCACAAGTTTCTTGCAGGTTCTGCAGAATGAAATGCTGCTTGCAACGCTAGTGCATTTTAAGCTGGAAGTTCATTTATTTTCTGCAGCGTGGTGTGATATTGGAAGCTAATATTTGGAATGCGTTCAGAAGTGAGTTTTATTTTTGAAAACAATAAAAGTAATAATAGCAATAGTCGGTAACACACAGAAAATTCTCCATTCTTCATGCGCATTCTTTTTTCCACGGAACTGTAAAAACATTGTAATTTTTACTCAGAAATTGTTTGTAATTTTACAAATAATTGTAACAGTTCAAAATGTATCTTGTAAAACTACTCGTTTGTAAAACTACAAGGGCTCTGATTGTAATATACCTCAAGAAATGTTTGTACTAAACTGACCCGTATCTATGAGCTTCAGAAAAATGGCGGACACCCAACAACGTAAAACCGTGTATAGCCGTCAGAGCAAAAACCATAGGTGATATAAAGTGTAGTTGCATGCAGAAAGAAATGTATTGCAAGTTCAATAACTTAAAACACTTAAAACAACTCAAATAATCATAACAAAACGACAATTTCAATAAAACTTGACCGTACACAGAACTCTTAAATAGGCTCTCAAGAACCCGTTAAGTGTCGTCCTATAAACCCAACAACAGAACTCTTAAATAGGCTCTCAAGAACCCGTCAAGTGTCGTCCTATAAACCCAACAACAGAACACTTAAATAGGCTCTCAAGAACCCGTCAAGTGTCGTCCTATAAACCCAACAACAGAACACTTAAATAGGCTCTCAAGAACCCGTCAAGTGTCGTCCTATAAACCCAACAACAGAACTCTTAAATAGGCTCTCAAGAACCCGTCAAGTGTCGTCCTATAAACCCAACAACAGAACACTTAAAATGAAATAAATGTACCTATTCTTTTCACGCAAATGACTTCATCAAAATTGTATGGTTACTTTCCGCTATTTTTACTAAACAAATAAGTTGCTCTTGTGGTTAAGGGTGCCGGCTAGTGAAACAAGGGGTGTGGGTTCTATTCCCCGAGGTAAAAGTGTAATTTTGTTTTTCATAAATTATATTTAGAAATTTTTTTTTTTAGTTATTCTGTGTTATTAATTAATCACATTTGTTTTCCAGAAGAAAAAATAATTTTATATACACTTCTCAATAATGTGAGTCTTAATATGTATAATTTGTAATATTACTAATACATGTTTTGCAGATTTTTACAAAAAAACCTCTTTGTAGTTTTACAAAGATTTTCTTGTTTATTTTACAGTGTGTGCAAATACCTTACTCCCAATAGCACTGGACGTAATTGCATCAACAGCAGAATATTTAAATATTTATGAAAACATTTTGGCAATTAATCTAGTGGCTACAGTCTTGTTGCAGTGTAAATGCAGCAAGTATTTGTCCACTAGAATCGCTGCACGAGCGCTACCTTGCAGCGGTCCGGCCGAACGACATGAAACTTGAAGCGCTGCAGCAGTGTTTTGCCCGCTGATCACAAGTGTTTATTAATGAGCAGGAACACTGCTAAGTTNGTGTTTATTAATGAGCAGGAACACTGCTAAGTTGTTATGAAACACACAAATATCATTTCTGTACTCATTCTTGCGCTTTCTTGTATAAATCAAATATGAACAAATATCGGAGGCGACCTATTTAAACCTGACTTCTTCGTAAGAATAATAGTAAAAATAGAGCCAAATCAGTAAAAAGCAGTGAAAATGGCCCGACTGGTAATCAGTGCCAGATAATTGATAAATACTATGTCTGAATTTTACTGACGAATGTGTGATTCCCAATGGATGTCGAGAATTCTACTACCATAACTCACTTGTTTCCATTTCATTTGCTTGATTCGCTGGTAGGTAGTAGTATACAAAAAAACCTTCAGTGAGTTTTATTTTACTTACTAATATAACTGATTCGGGCTTAGAGTGTAAGTGATAGGACTACAATAAAGTTTCCTTATTTGCTGCCGCATAATTTTTAGTACTCTAATAAGTTTCACAAAAATGCGACATGTAGAGCGAAGTTTTCAGTAAGCCTTGAACACGCTATAACGTGAACTACAATGGTTTATTATTATTTCGTCCTTACGACTAAAAGAATATTTGTAATTTTGTTGAAGGCAATGAGCCACTTTCTAATTAACGAAATAATTCCCGTTCTTCGTGTATAAAGACAAAGTTTGTAAACTGTGTAGTTGATGCGAATAAAGTTTTTTTCTATCCCTTGCCGCGTCTGTGTCGGTTCTCCGTGTTCCCTTCGGCTGCAGCCAATTTAACGGTTAGTTAGACTTGCTAAGTTTTCGCTGATGAAACAAATCCCAGAAGGAATACGGCTGCCAATGTTATCACGCCAAATTAAAAGTACTGCCCACACCGTAAAAAATTTAAAATAAAAACTTTCACGAGAAACTTTGTTAGGATGTGACATTGACACCCAATTTTACTCGTTCATGTAGCAGGGAAAGCGAAGGAAAGTTTTTTCTTGCCTATAAGCCAAAGCTGGAAAACCACTTGGTAGTTCTCTTTCTGGGGGAAATGGAATGGCTTACAACCGCAGTAACACTTAACTTTGTCTTACTTTGTAATCTACCAATTCAATAACCACGAAAAAGATCAAGCAAAGAGCTGAAATTTGTCTTCGTCTATTGAAAAAGTAATTTATCATTTTATTTTGGGTTTTGAAAATAACACTACAAACGGGACATCAGTTACCGCAAAATGTGAAAACAAACTTACATGTATATAATATATAACGTTGGTTATCATTATTTTAATATTTTTAATTATAAAAAATAAACCTCTGCACCCTCTCCTCAATTATGGGTATTGGTTAATACAATTTTTAATAATATATTTTTGCAAGAATTTTTGAATATTCACAACTTGCATGTGTCATAGGAGATGGCGTAGCCCATACCCATGCATTTTTGTTAAATGTAAAGCGAGTGAGTGAAGACATTTGGACGTCTCTTAACAGCAAAGTTTTGAGAGTCGATGAGGTTGATTGAGGTGAGTATGGAGCAGCGCCGGAATGAAAGGGCGTGAGAAACGGGAGACCCCCGAAAAAACCCGCCGACCAGCGGCATCGTCCGGCACGATTCCCAAAAGCGAAAATCCGGTGACCCAGCCGGGAATTGCACCCGGTTCGCTTTGATAGGAGGCGTGCAGTTAAATGTCAAAATTCAATTAAATAATATGGAGTTCATACAAATAATACAATTCTTTTCTAAAATAATATTTTTTCTGTGTACTTGAATTCAAATTCCTGCTTATTTTGTTTTATGCCCATACTTATTCAGTTTTGGATGTATGTCAAAGTAAAGCAAACACGTTTAGGATCGAATGCAACACGTAGCAACTGCAAACATGACGGAAGTGGAATAATTGTTAGAAGAGGTAGTAGTTACAACTAACGTATTCTACAAGCGCACAACTTTACTATAGTCGGTTCACGACTGGAAGAAACTTTTGAAAATCAACCTTTGAAAAAACACCCTAGCCGTTAGCTACATGCATATAACATTACAAACAGCGGCGAGCGCGGATACAGTTATGCCGTTAGGTTGCCAGCACAAAGAGAGAAAATAGTTCCAAAGTTTTAACGTAATTGTTTATTTATCGCTTACAAATGGGTTTCGAAAAGACTTGTATCTTATTATGCCAATTATTAATGACGTGATGCTAACGTACTTTGATTTCAATGTTTCTTGCATACTCACAAGATCACGCTCAAGGTGAAAGTAGAGCGGCCATTTGTTTACAAACCTTCGTTCCGTGTGTTGTTGGCGAGATGTGGCCGACACACGTGCCAGAGAATTGGTGCGATTATCTTGTTTAACCATTAATAATTTGTTTATTGGTTNGTGTGTTGTTGGCGAGATGTGGCCGACACACGTGCCAGAGAATTGGTGCGATTATCTTGTTTAACCAATAATAATTTGTTTATTGGTTTTTTTTTACCTATATCCTCTCTTTATTATTTCTCGTTGTGCCGATTTCTTTCGTTTCTGATACCTATATAAGAGATTACTCGTAGTGCGTTCTCACGTGTTTAATATTTTTTAAATTTATTTCAGGTTTGCTTAAAATTTTATTTATTGTATTTTACGTTATATGTTGCGGTAGTTTTTGTGTGCAGTCATGAGTTCTAGCAAGGTGAATAAAAGATAAGTCACCAACGCCAACAGGACATCATTAACCTCACCGAATCGTTGTATTCCCTAATTAGGCGAGAGGAAATGAAACCCTGCAACGTCGCGGAAAGAGCGGCAGAAATGTTGAAACGCTTCAGATCCACAGTTCTAAGGTATGTTAAAATATATGTAGTATTAACCATTGCGTTTGCAAGTTGTGTGTGCTAAGGTCAATTATTTTGGCCTACGAAATGTGTTTACAAGAACATAAAGAAAATTTGTTAATAACTTGATAACATCGTCGAACCTTGTCTACGTGTCTTTTAAACGTTTTATTTGGGTAATTATTATGTTTATGGGGCTTTTCTGTAAAAAATAACATTAATTTCACGGAAAATGGTATATTTCCACTCCACTAATGATGCAGAACACGAATATACGACGGGCATTAACGTCCGACTAATTTCGTAACATGTGCCCACCTAACCTAACAGAACCTATCCCCACGATGGGTGAATCACTATTTTACATTTTTAAACTAACCTAGGATTGTTGGGTTTTACACTAACCTAGGATTGTAGGGTTATATAGACTCAAATGTGAGTGTATGAATCACCTAACCAAAAGGTGGTATTACAATGTGTAATTAAAAATAAAAACTACTTTGTGTTGGAATTTGTGTACCCCTGCGAGGGATTCTTCATAAACAACCCAATATATACAGTGGAAATTTATTATAAAGACAACTGACAATGGTAAGGAAAATTGCCTCTATAGTGAGTTTGTTATAGTCAATTAATTTTATATAGGTTATGGAGAGATGGTGCATTTTAAGATTCTGAAGAAGGAGCTTGTTTTGTATTTATAAGTTACATTGCGGCATTAATTGCCATTGTTATACGTCACTAAATAGATTACAGTCGATATAACTGGAACTTCCCCTACTATTAAACATATCTGTATCACTTCACTAAACATGAGAGGACATCGTAATCGATGAAATCGCAGTCATAATCTTTTAAGAAAACAATTGTGTATTAATGCATTTCCCCAACACCACTGTTCTACAGCCATTGTCTTTTAGTTATTGTAAATTATCATTGTCATATTTTTCACTTTCGGTGCTACAAAGCCAACCTAATTTGCATAATTTAAAAAGGACCATAATTCAGTTACTGGGTCAACTACAGTTACTGATACCAAAAACATACAAGGGTTTGTTTACAAATGATGTGTGACAATGTGATATGCTCTGCCGTGTGTTAGTTTAGGTTAGTTTAATAGGTGGCAGGTATTGGTTACTATATAACCCTACAATCCTAGGTTAGTTAAAAAATGTAAAATAGTGATTCACTCATCGTGGGGTTAGGTTCTGTTAGGTTAGGTGGGCACATATTACGAAATTAGTCGGACGTTAATGCCCCTCGTATATTCGTGTTCTGCATCATTAGCAGAGTGGAAACATAAGATTTTCAATGAATAATTTTTATTTTTACAGGAAACCCTATAATCTTAATAATTACCAAAATAAAACGTTAAAAATACACGTAGACAACGTTCGACGACGTTATCAAGTTATTAACAAATTTTCTTTATGTTCTTGTAAACACATTTCGTGGGCCAACGTAATTGATCTTAACACACACAACTTGCAAACGCAATGGTTAATACTACAGATATTTTAACATACCTTAGCACTGTAGATCTGGAGAGTTTCAACATTTCTGCCACTCTTTCCGCGACGTTGCAGGGTTTCATTTCCTCTTGCCTAATTAGTGAATACAACGATTCGGTGAGGTTAATGATGTCCTGTTGGCGTTGGTGCCTTCTATTTTATTCACCTTGCTAGAACTCATGACTGCACACAAAAACTACCGCAGCATACAATGTAAAATACACTAAATAAAATTTTAAGCAAACCTGAAATAAATTTGAAAAATATTAAACACGTTAGAACGCACTATGAGTAATCTCTTATACAGATTTCAAAAGCAAAAGGAATCTGTACGAGAAGGTTAGCACAAATTAAAGTCATACGTTATGAAAAATCAAATAATAAAGAGCTGATTTTAGTATAAAAAAACAGATAAATGAAATATTAGGTTAAACAAGAATCGCACAAATTCTCTACAGCACGGCCATCCGGGGGCTTATGAGAGATTGGCGTTGCCATGTTAATGTTGTTGGATGGACTCCTTGAATGTTGACACATTTCATTGCAAAGTATTGTGTCTATAATATGTAATCAAAGTGAAAGTTTTTCTCCCCCACCCAATCCCCCAGTCAAAATCAAACCTATACACACACACACGCACACGCACACATACAGAGAGAGAGAGACAGGCACGCACACGAAACATCTAATTTTTAATACTCACATTTTGGGTTTATATAATGAAATGTTTTTCGCTTGCATCACATATTCTTTTGTGTGAAATTCTCAAGATTAAAAACTTTACGCTTGTGGAATATCCATTAATAATATATACATTACTTTTATGATGGATACGTGCATGTACAAACACATGTACACACACACAGTGGAATGTAAACATTGCCATGTGACTGACACATGGCAATGTTTGTTTACCCTTTGGCAGAAGGATACGAAATGGGCTTGAAAGTAGATCTTTAGCAGGGCTTCAAGAAAGTCTCTTCCAGTCATGAACCGACTATACCGAACTCTTTTAATGGTTGCACTATGGGCGGAAGGTAGGTTCAATACAATAAAATAATAGTTTATACATAGTCAGTAAATAAGAATCTGTTCTTGATTTGTTAACTAATAAATTTTAAAAGCAAAAACATGAATTTTACAATATGCATTACAGTTAACATAATTAATTTTATAACAAAAGATTTTTTATGGAATTTTAGATCAGTTCTGTGGTGGTTAGGCTATGTACAAAAATATTTTGTTGGTTGAGCGTAACTGTGAAAGGCACCCGTACTTCAAGCTTTTAATACATGGGCTGTTGTTTCTTTAACATCACATTACAACTCATGGAAAAACCTGAGTTATTGTTTACTTGACATTACAAGACCGGAGCAGTGCCGTGGCAGGCACCACAATCCCTCACTTTGCAGTTCATTTCTGGTTACAGTCCAGTCACGGTTACTCACAACTTTTCTCCAGCCGTGCTAAAGTTCTACTTTTAGAATATTCCTCCACATAATGCAAACAAAGCTTAACCAAGTCTACAATATTACACCAATGGGACAACACACCGCATTCGTGCGCACTCAGTGTGATAATATTTTGCATAAGGACTATTTATTATTAGGCATTACCTACACACATGTTTAATCACTGTTTTTATTCATATGAACTATATGCGAAATATTATAATTTATATAATATATATAAGCAGAAGGTTAGTTTAACCAAAAATAAGATACTTTTATTTTAACACAAGTATAAAACGCATATGATATACATTGAAGAGCCAAAAAAACAGGGACACCTGCCTAATATCGTGTACCCCTCCCCCCTCCCACCAACGAGCACTCAGAAGTGCCGCAAGACGACGTGGCATGGACTCGACTAATGTCTGAAAGTATGCAGGAGGCAATTCACACCATTAATCCTACAGGGCACTCCACAAATCCAATCAGTGCAAATTTGAGAAAGGGTTGCACGTCTGTCACGTTTAATGATTCTCGTCAGTCGTCGTTTGTCTCGTTCTTTCACGATCTTTTTCCGGCCGCAGCGATGTCGAAGATGTGATGTTTTACCGGATTCCCGATATTCATAGTGCACTTGTGAAATGATCGTACCCGAACATCCAAATGTTGTCGCTACCTCGGAGATGGTATGTCCCATCTCTCGTGCGCCGACTATAACATCACGTTCAAACTCACTTAAATCTTGATAACCTGCCATTGTAGCAGTAGTAACCGATCTAGGTGCCGACCGCATCGCGTTACTCTGATTGGTTCCATACCTCTGTTATTTTCATACGCACGCCTATACAAGTTTTTTTGGCTCTTCAGTGTATGATATATTTAGGAAACAACCAAACACATATAAATAGGATGATTTTTCAAATGTTAAATTCAATAAGTGTGAATAAATTGCGAATGGACTGTATGATAAATTGCTGCGTAACAAAGGGGATCCTACGTGGCTCCGGCAGATAACAAATGCAACTGTAGGGTATCGATTTCTGAAAAATATTCTTTTTACTTGAGAGTTATATTTTTTTTTGCGGGCGTACCTTGTNCAACTGTAGGGTATCGATTTCTGAAAAATATTCTTTTTACTTGAGAGTTATATTTTTTTTTGCGGGCGTACCTTGTACCATAAAGAAAATTAGCGGGCGGCGGTCGGGAGCGGGGGTGTTAAGAAGAGAGAAGGGAAGTATTTATTGGGGCGCGAAATTACGGTAACCTCTGAAATGTGCAGTTCAATTACATCGGTGGACGGACGGGGAAAGGGCGATAAATTGGGGTGAAGGGGCCGCGGCGCTGATTCGGCACCGGAGGGGACTTGGCGCGCACCGCGGCGCCGCGCCGGCCATATTTCCCCGCGTTGAGGCGGGCGCACCGGCCATATAACACATCGCCGCCGGCTGGAGTTAGTTATCTACAGTCCGCGTTGCCGTGTCGTGTCGACTGCGGCTCTCGCCCGCGTGTGACCGGCGATTGTGGCGACACTCGGGGCCCGCCGTGTGCAGTGCACTAGTTATTGCGGTCCACAGCGGCGTTTATCTTAAGCCTAACGTGAGCTTATAATCCAGAAAACGTTGTCACTCGTATGATGTTGGCAAGCGAACGTTCCTTAACACGATGCTCATTATCATCCAGTAGTAGACACATGTTTCATTTTTCGACAGCTTGAAAGGAGATAAACGTACTGTGGTCATGAAGGAAAATTATTTACTTTCCAGAAATTAGTCAAGACAGAAAAAATAATTTTAAATGGCACTGGATAAAATTATTTGGTTATATGTATTCGCCTGAACTGATGTAATTTTTTACTGTTACAAAACGTTGTATTTCTTTTAGATAGGTTTCAAAATAACTACAATCGATTATTAAAAAATTTTGGTCATCGGCATTTTGGAAAACTAATACGTAAGTTGACAACAAGCTGTAATAAAATGCCATTTGACGTATCAGCTTCAAATTTGCTGTCATCATTCAGGCGTCGATGATCTTGTTAAAACACTCTTCAGATAGGATTCTTCTTCGTCGTCTTCTTCGGTGTCGTCGTCCCTCAACAACAGTCTGGACGTAGCTGTGTCGTCACGTCTTCGCGCAAACAATGCTATTACATAAAGAACATATTTGAACCTTGTTTCCTCCGTTTCATGCTCTCAAAATTCTCGTCTTCATTAGCAGGTGTATACACTCTAAATTCGAATCATTAGGAAACCACTTATTTGCAGTGAAATTCAACTTCTCGAATCAGTGAAAATGACTCCACTTATATCAGTGTAAACCACTAATTGTGTCAGTGAAAAATTTTTACTGAATGAATAACTGACGTGAAACAATTTCACATATTGAATAAGTGACGGCCAATTGCAGTGGCAAATTAAATATGGTTTTAATTTTATTTTGCCAAATAAGTACGAGAAATAAAACATATTTACGATAGTTTACTATTTATATTTCGCAATTAACCATAATTAAAAAAAGTACCGTTACCTTGCTATCTGACTTATCAAGTCACGTTGATAACGAAGAGGAAAATAAATGTCNATAATTAAAAAAAGTACCGTTACCTTGCTATCTGACTTATCAAGTCACGTTGATAACGAAGAGGAAAATAAATGTCTTATAGTTCCTTATCAAAAGTGTAGATTTAAATTGTATGACCTTTCTTTTCGTTGTTAGTAAAATTTATATCCTTAAAATTGTTAAACCAATAGTGCACATGAGTGTACTCTCTTAACCACATTATATGCAGTTTGCACTTCCCTTTTTCTTTCTTATATTGTAATTAACATGTTGCATTTTCACCTAAAATGTAGACAAATTAGTCCTTAAAATGNATAATTAAAAAAAGTACCGTTACCTTGCTATCTGAGTTATCAAGTCACGTTGATAACGAAGAGGAAAATAAATGTTTTATAGTTCCTTATCAAAAGTGTAGATTTAAATTGTATGACCTTTCTTTTCGTTGTTAGTAAAATTTATATCGTTAAAATTGTTAAACCAATAGTGCACATGAGTGTACTCTCTTAACCACATTATATGCAGTTTGCACCTCCCTTTTTCTTTCTTATATTGTAATTAACATGTTGCATTTTCACCTAAAATGTAGACAAATTAGTCCTTAAAATGNTCCCTTTTTCTTTCTTATATTGTAATTAACATGTTGCATTTTCACCTAAAATGTAGACAAATTAGTCCTTAAAATGTAAAAATTCTTCTTTAAGTATTATAAAATTAATTAATATTAAACAAAATTTTCGTACCCACGTACATTGGGTACTAAATATACCGGATTATACTCTCAACCAGGTGGTTCCAACTCTTGTGAGTAAGTTGCAACATTGGCATTTAAACACCAACTTTATTACAGTGCATGGCAATTGATTGCATACATACGTTTCGAAATTCCGAAGAACTGCCCAAGACTTTGATTACATCCAACAAAAATAAATGGTGATTATGAAGACTTAATACATTTATGAAGGAAACAGATATTATATTCGAATCAAGAGACAGAATGAAACCCATAGCACATGGTAACGCATAATCCATCACAGTTCTTTCACAGCGAATTTTCACAGGACCACTTCACATTTCCACACACAACTCTCAGTGACACCCCATTTCACGGAATACCTTTTCTAGCATCGTTGGCGTGGTGATGAGCACTGGCTGCCAGGTACGTTACTTTAGATAGGCAATGCAGTTGATATTGATCCTGTACACCTTCACTTTACGTATCCCTTTACAAAAAACCGTGGCGTGAGAGTTCCGGAGAACACAGAGCCCAAGTGTACTTTAATCTCCTACCAATTCGCCTAAGTGGAAATGTAGCATCCAAGAATGCTCGAACAATCAATGCGTTATGGGGGGGGGAGGGGGTCGCCATTCTGTTGTAAAACCCCCGAATCCAAGATCCCGTCCTGCTCCAATTGTGGTTGATGGAACAATTCCAGAATATCGAGATACAAAGTGCCTTAAACTGTTTTTTCTACGAAGAAGAATGGCCCATACACCGTGAAATCTGTGATTTCCAATCACACAGTGAATTATGAGGTATCCTGTTCCCACTGGATCATCTCATTTGGATGTTCATTCGCTCATGCTCTGCAGTTGTGTCGGTTGACTTTCAGCCACATGGGGGACGGTGACTTAATCGCTAAAACGCACATGTTCCAACAAATTATCCTTTTTCAACTGCATGCAACAGGTCGTCACACAATGCGTTGCGGCAACTTATATAGTGTCTGGAGATGGTATGCCTATTTTCCAAGGTGTAATGGACAATTTTCTACAATGTCGGTTGTGGTACACTCAGCTCCCGGCTTTCGGACCTCGTGTAATTGCAGCCTCTACCTGTTACATAGTTTCGCCCGATGCTCTTGGCCTCTCCAATTTTTATAACATTCTGCACACTACATGTTGAATTGAATTTTTGAATAAGTAGTTTGATGTTAACCCTGAGGGGGGGGGGGTCCGGTTTGTGGAATTTCCGTGTCTGTCAACATGAAACTCCTGGTTTAATAATCCCCGTAAGCAACCACACGCTACATATTATATTTCTTCGTAGGATTGATGTTATATCACCTACAAAGAAACATAACATCAACATTTTTCCTACAAATGTGTCATTATTTTGGAATTTTTTTGTTTTACCATTGTGGCATCCTCTGGTGGATGCCGCAGATTACGTTTTTACCTACAGCCTGCCCAAAAATGTCACGACACCGCTGCCAACCCCAAGAATTTACAGCTGGCCCATAATTTCCCATAAAATTACTAACATTACCTAATGGGCAGCAAGAAAAAATTCAATGTGATCTTTTATTGAACAGAGCAATTGGGGTGAATGACCAGGTGGAAATTTTTGGACATTCTCCTTTGCGATGCAGATGTCTGTCATGAAAAAACAAGACTGAACACGAAAAGAAAAAAAAATACTTATATAAGAATTGTATTAGTACTTTTTTCGGTTCGTATCCAGTCTTGTTTTCCCATGACAGACATTTGCATCGTAACGGCAAATGTCGAAGAAGTACAACTAGTCACGGAAATTCAATAGTTGTTACATGTAGGGTTATGACAACTTATAAGGGGTTAACACTTTCGAAATATTGTTGATGAAAGCTTTTATCATATATATACATATGTATTGTATATATTTTCCGTATAGTCGTTGCAATAAAAAATTCCAATTAAACCTCTATAAAAGTATGAAAAATGTCGTTATCCCTTTGACATTTAAAAACTAGATTTTACGTTTGTAATAAGTAGTGATTGCCGAAACCCATTATTTAAATACAACGACTCTAGGAAACGTTCACCCATCCAACCTCTGCCAAAAACTTATTTCGTTTATCTACCTTTAAGCAATGCGTTAATTTGTTCGTACTCCTGCTTAAGCATATCATGTTGAATCATCAGTCACGTAATAGTTCTCTCTCTCTATTTTAAAAATAAATATTGATTCCCTACTAACTTTACAACTGTGATCAAAATCCCCTGTATCGTTACATTTTAAATGCTGTATTTTACAACTGTAAGGCAGAATGAAGGCCACTACCAAGCGTGTCATATTGATATTAAACTTATCTTCGGTAAACACAACAGAAGCTGACGATCCTTGGGAAAGGAAGTCATCTTTCTCCTCTCACCCAGGCATGGCCAGCCCTATTCATACCACAAAAATGTAAAACACGAACCCTAGTGATACAACGAGATACTAACAAATTTAATTTAATTTACAGTTACGGTCGCACCACCTAATGACAATATCTTCTCATCGTTAGTAAAGAGTGCACCCATGCGCTAAAGTTCATTTTCAGGATGTTCACCAGCGCTGCGCAGCGGCGTCGTCAGGTAACATAAATGTCTTGTGACGTCATGAGCACAGTAGCGCTCTTAGGAATCGCGGACACCCTAGCAAGCCGAAACAAAAGTCAGTTGTCGATGAGCGCTAGGTTAAGTGCGGACGTATACGGGCCAGTTTTTCTGAGTTTAATCGGGGAGCATACTACCTTGTCACCTCTGTTGTCTGCCGCGTTCGTCGTAGCAAACAGTCCACCTTCTATGTAGAGTTCCAGCACGGTGAAGTCATCACAAGAAAAGGTTCCATTAACTTCATATTTCAAATGTCCCAAACGTAAAATAAGCGATGCGGTCGGGCCGGATATGCGGACGACTCATTTATCCAGACAGTTTAAATGCGGGCGGGGGGCCGCAGTGGCTAAGCAATTAGACTGCTCGCCTCCCATCAAGGTGAACCGGACTCAATCCCCGGCGGTGTCACTCTCGGATTTTCACAAGTGGGAATCGTACCGGACGATTGTACTGGTCGGCGGGCTTTCTCAGCATTCCAGCGCTGCTCTAATCTCACTTCATTTCACCTTCATAGGCTCTCAACACCTCGTTGTTAAGAGCTGGGTGGCTCTAAACAACAAGGTGTTGAGAGCCGATGCGTGCGAAAAATGTCTCATGAGACAAACGTGTTTCACCATATGCTATGGATTTCATTCAGTGCATTGTTTCGAATATAATACCTGGTTTTTTCGCAAAAACGTATCGACACTTTATAATCATACTCTATGTACTGTACAGTAAGCTTTGAGTTTTGAGTTACGAACTACAGGAATATATATATATAGCTAAAAAACCTTTAAAGATAAATAATACAATATTTCTAGCCTGTATTTTAGTACAAGCTAAAAACATGAGTCAAAGTTTTGTCTGTAAAAATTAGTAGCAGTGATATGATCGATTGACGAACAACAGCAATCAATTACATTGATTTGTCAAATTCTCTGGACATCACAATTCAAATCACGGGTAGATATGAACGCATTTGCAAGAAAATGCCAAGTACCAATTTGTATAGTACAAGCTGGTCTGCTACTACAGGTTAATTCAAAATGACAGGAACTTTAACCATAATTGAAAAGAACGACATTTAGTTTTATAAAAATAATAACATTTATTACATTTTTATGAGAAAGTGCATTAATTGTGTGTGAAACTATGAACTTTAGTCTAGCAAAAAAAAATGACTTGGTCATTCTACTGTGAGTTAATACAATGATGTCATGCTTAAAGCACATTGATGTCCGTCCAAATATGTAAAAAAAGGCGGCAATATATTTGCTCTGAAAAAATAACAATTTATATGTCCTGCGCGGTATAATAATGAAATGGTTACTGAGAAATACAGACATATTATAGAATTTTTCAGCTGTTTGACCTTGAAATTATTAAACGGAACTGATTTATGAACAAGCTACCGAATTAACTATTTGCATCATGATTAATGTTGCACATTAACTGCACTGTGACAAGTTTATTTAGATATAAATCGTTTTTTAAGTACCCACTTATAAGCGCTGAAAACTGTTTAATGAGGATTTCGTAAAATATAATGACATGAAGAAGGTAAATAAAACTTACAGGTGCTGCCAGAAATAGACACTTGCAGCATTTTTGTTTGTCTAAAACGTGGCCATTCATTATAATATAATATGTAGAACAGTCTGATCTTATGTATAAGGATAAGTTAAACATGTAATCAAATCATGATATACACAGCTTCATCTACTTTGAACACATATATACGAATTTGTTAAGCGTATCAGCCTATGAGTTCATAGACGTACTAAAATTATGTTAAAGAATGAGAGCAACTTCTTTCTGAATTTGGCTTTTAAAAAGCTACATCACATTGTTGCCTCATAGGGATAGTACTCAAGAACTAACTTTACTTAATAAGTACCCGAATTTATTTATGTAATTCTGCAAGAGAGACACTCCATTCTGCAGTTGGGCGACGAGAGGCAGAATGGTGAAAACTGTATTTAGGTAGGAAGGCAGGTAGGGCTTAACGTCTCGTCGACAGCGAGGTCACATCAGAGACGGAGCCAGTTGCTCAGAAAAGCAGGAAAGAGGAAGGAACCTTCAATCCGATGACTGATCATTGTGTTATCTCGCTCGGTAAAGATGATCAAATAATGGACAAATCAGTGTCAGAGTGCTTGGAGAGTATCGTAGGCAACGGGAGCGTGATGTAGAAGGCTACTGACGGCGGTGGGGTAGCGAGTCCCACCAATGAGCGGGTGGCGTGGGAACTGGCGCGAAGCCACGGCCCCAATCCCGCCGCTGCAGGCGAAGCCGGCCGTAGCGCGCGCGATATAGCATTTTCCCCGCGAGATTCAGAGTATTTATATGGCCGGTCGATAGTCGCACGCTGTGGGGCAAGGGTGCAGCGAAGGGCTTCATTAACCCCTCCTCACAAACCCACCATCGGAACTTAAAATACTACTCACTAATACTATCCACCCAAGCGGATCTGCTGTATTGGATTCTTTGATTTCTTGCTCATGTAAATTTTTAAGAAAAAATTTCGTTAATGCGACTGTAGAATCTAAATTATTTACCATGCAGTACAGAAATGCCATATTTACTGTCAACGTAAATTTATGTTATATCCGATAAAATATAAAATTTAAAACACCAGAACTTTTTTTTTCCTTTTCACAGCTCTTAAATAGTACCTACTCATTAAAACTAGGCACAGAAAT
>NQII01002554.1:106258-151475 GCA_002778355.1 Clitarchus hookeri
GGGCGGATGGACGTGTACGGGTATGGAGACATCCTCATGAATCCATGGACCCTACATGTCAACAGGGGACTGTTCAAGCTGGTGGAGGCTCTGTCATGGTATGGGGCGTGTGCAGTTGGCTTGAAATGGGACCCCTGATACGTCTAGATACGACTCTGACAGGTGACAGATACGTAAGCATCCTGTCCGATCACCTGCACCCATTCATGTCCATTGTGCATTCCGACGGACATGGACAATTCCAGCAGGATAATGCGACATCCCACACGTCGAGAGTTGCTACCGAGTGGCTCCAGGAACACTCTTCTGACTTTAGACACTTCCATTGGCCATCATAAACTAGACATGAACATTATTGAGCATATCTGGGATGCCTTGAAACGTGCTGTTCAGAAGAGATCTCCACTGCCTCGCACTCCTATGGATTTGTGGACTGTCATGCAGGATTCGTGGTGTGTATTGCCTCCTGTATACCTTCAGACATTAGTCGAGTCCATGCCACGTCGTCTTGCGGCACTTCTGCGTGCTCGTGGGGGCCCTACACGATATTAGGCAGTTGCACCAGTTTTTTTGGCTCTTCAGTGTATATATATAAACACACGACAAACAGACAATACATTATATATACACACACACACGACAAACAGATAACACATAAAAAAAAACCACACAGGCTAGAAATGAAACATGCTTGAAAAATTAGGACCACACTGACAATATATGTAGGAACAAAATGGGACAACACAACAAAGAAACGAACTAAAAAAAAAACAGTTTTTTCTGGCACAACAGAATGCAAGCCAGGTATGCTGTAGTCAATAATATAAATGTACAAAGGCAGAAAATTTCATGAAAGAAGTGAGTCAAATAAAACAGAACAGCAAGCGAAATGCGAAAAACTAATATACTACACAGAAAGATTCACAGCACCCGTATCACCCTTTGTTCCCAGAAACAACACGACACCGGGGGTTCGCTAACAAATTTTGATAACTTTACCCTATATGAAGCATCGATTGGCAGTAATCCCATTTCCCCGAACATACCATTGTTTTAGCGAGTAGGAGGGAGAGGGGAGCTTTGAAATTGCAAATGGGAATGTGGGTCGTATAAGGAATCGTTGGATAGATCGTCTAAAAGGAAACTACATTTACTGAGACTCCTTTTTCTGACGTGCGTAGTTTACGCACAATCAATTAAATCATCGAAGAATGTGGTTTTGACCTGAGTAGAGTATGCACAATGAAAATTGATCACAAGCGGGTTTTTATTACTACAATAAAACGGAAATCAACGAAACATTTTGTTTTTCTGTCTTGCATACCTAGTTTGCGTACAATCAAAATGATGCCGGGTGCACTGTAAATGCCATTATGGCGTGAGAAAACTACCGTGAAATGGGAACTGGGAACCCTCATTCGTACACAGCACTCTTCACAAGTGTTCCAAATGTCGACCATCCTGTAATAGACACGACTCTGCTCTCTGTATTACATTCGCGGTTGCTCGGGGACTTCAGCACTGATGAGAGATTCACATACTGCTCTGATTCTGTCTTACACGCAATGTAAAACGAATGACTGTCTCAATGAACATACATTCGATTGTCAGTTAACTTACATGCAAAATCTGCTGTCCTGTAAGGGGTAGATAGCTTGTCTGCTTGCTGCTTAGTACTGCCTTATTCTCCGTTTTTGTTCGGACACAGTCCAACAATAGCCACTAGTTTATCATTGGTTGTGCATAAACTATGCACGCCAGATACACCATGTGCGCCATTACGGTATTTCCGGTTGGAGTGTGAGAGGCCCTACTTGATACTATCAGTGACCTGTTTGCCTTACTATATAGACTCAAGCAGTAGGCATTAGACTGTTTCGGAGTAAACGCGGAGAATAATGCAGCACTACGCAGCACGCAGATACGCCATTGCCATCTTCCACTTACAGGAACTGCAAGTTTTGCATGCAAGTTAACTGACAATCGAAAGTTCGTTCATTCAGACAGTTATACGGTTTATATTGCAACCATTAATCGTTTGTGTTGTTTCAGTATCAGATATTGTCTGTCTGTGGTGTTGCTTTCTGAATGGAATGCCGTTTACAAACGAAGAAGCATTTGACATGCTGATAAGACTAGGAGAATGTCGTCGGAACTGTAGAGCTGCTGCACGTTTGTACGCAGAGAGAAACCCACAGTGCGTCCATCACTTGCAGAATGTCTTCCAGCGTCTTGCATGTCGCGTGCGCACAACCGGGCTAGTGTAACCGACACACAACAAACGTCGTCACATTAGATGACCTGTGAGAGACGAGAGAACTGCTTATGTACTTGCTGCCATGGTAATTAATCTTCATAATTCTACAAGGATTGCCTGTGACTCAGGATTGTCTCAAAATACTGTATGGAGAATCTTCGCTGATAATTGTTTACATTCGTACCATGTGCAGCTGCACCAAGAACTTGGGAATAATGACTTTCCTAAACCCACTGATTTTTGCAACTGGTACCTGAGCAAGGGCCGTGCTTTCCATCACAGCATTTTGTGGACTGATGAGGCCACATTCCAGAGTAATGGTATTGTTAATATACACAATGCCCATTACTTGTCTGCAGTCAACCCACATTGGCTCCGTCAAGTGGATAACCAGCATGTGCAGAGCCTTAATACTTGACGTGGTCTTCTCGGACATCGTGTCATAGGACCATATTTTTTTTTTTAGAGCAATTGAATGGTGCAGCTTATACAGACTTCCTAGATAATATTTTGTATCAGCTAATAGAACATGTCCCTCTCGCTCTACGATTAACACTGTGGCGTCAATATAATGGCTGTCATGCTCACGTTTCACGCAGAGCACGGCTAGTTGCTAGTATGTTATTCCCCAGACAGTGGATTGGACGAATGGGTCCTGTAGCTTGACCACCACGTTCTCCAGACTTGTCCCCAAATGACTTCTGTTTGTGGGGGAGACTTAAAGGCATCGTCTACTGCGTGCGTCCAACAAAGAGGGAAGACATTAAAGATAGAATCAGAGCAGCACGCGGATCTCTCAGCTGTGCTGAGGTCCGCCGAGCAACCGCGAACGTAAAAGGAGAGCTGAGTCGTGTCTGGTATAGAGTGGTTGCCATTTCAAACACTTGGGAAGAGTGATGTGTGCGAATGAATGTTCCCAGTTCCCATTTCACTGTGCTTCTCTCACACCATACCGGTATTTACAGTACACCCGACGTCCTTTTGATTGTACGTTATATAGGTATGCACTCCAGAAAAACAACATGTTTCGTTGATTTCTTTTTAATTGTAGTATCAACAACAATTCGTTCATTTTCATTGTGCGTTAACTAAGCACGTCCAAACCATATGGTTACATCATTAATTTTATTGTGCCTAAACTATGCACATCAGAAAAAAAATGCCTTTGTAATTGTTATTTACTTTTAGACAATCTATGAAACGATATCATATTTGACCCTTATTCCCATTTGTAATTTAAAATATAACCTCCCGTACCCTTACCACAGGTATGTTCGGGGGAATATAATTACTACCAATCGATTATCCATACAGGGTATAGTTATCACAATTTTTTTCGCGAACCCCCGGTGTACTTGTTCTTTTAGAGAAAAACGGGTGAAACGTGTTCTCTGAATCATCCTGTAGGCTATAAACTTTAAAACTATATTCGACCTACAGACAACACACCAAATACGACACAGGTTATTTATCTGCTTACACAGACACAGTAGTTTTCCCAGACTCGACAGAATGCGTCTGTAGCACTTGTGTTCTCGGACCCTG
The DNA here is from genome assembly GCA_002778355.1 of Clitarchus hookeri. Lineage (NCBI taxonomy): Eukaryota > Metazoa > Arthropoda > Insecta > Phasmatodea > Phasmatidae > Clitarchus > Clitarchus hookeri. Next base: position 110,061 of record NQII01002554.1, read on the forward strand.
TGTTTCACTGCATGAAGACGGGGACAGATAGCAGTTAATTCAAATGTAAACAAACACGCACATCACTGTTGAACATGTGACTGACAGTTGTACTGGCGACAAGCGAGTCAATGTGGACGACATGCGTAAAAGACTAAAATCGTTCTACTTTGCATTTAGTCTATGGTTACCACACGGACTGTGGATTCAATGGATGCTGTATCTCATTCAATAACATGAAATTCGTGCAGTTTTTAACGCAGCGAATTGGTCCTGAGGCAACATCTGCAGGTATCAAGTACTATACAGAATTTTTTGTTTTTTATATTCATCCATTAAATAATTAGAGTTTACGCTTAGGTTAATAGCGCTTTACTTGATTTTACAAAACAGAGCAACCTACAAATGATACGAAATAACATCAGATTTAATTCTTTAGTTTAGAGTTCGTAGAGTGGGGGGAATGAAAATTTAGTGCCGTAGCTCGAAGAGATTTATATGGAAACAAAGTTTATGATACAAAAATGGTATATTATGTCTTTATAATCCGACCTCATCTCAAGCGAGAGACAGTAACAAGCAGCAAAAAAGAAATAACGCTGGCTACCACGTTTAGCTGAAAATTAACAGCAGTGGGCTTCCATTACATTCACACAATGTTACAGGTGTGATGGGGGTGCAAAACAAGTGCGACGGACCGCAAAAAAGCAAACGAGTTGGTGCAAGGAGTGGAAATATATAGTGCTGATCGTGGATGTCGTGACAGTGGTAATGGGGATCACGCTGGTCATCACATCCTGGTAGGATTACGTACGTTAGCTGGAAAAAAAGATAAAATAGCGAAGAATAAACAGTTCTCTTTGATGGCGTTCAGAGATCCAACGGCTGAGTTACAGTGCACAGTGCCGCCAGTGTTATTTCAACCAAGAGAAATGAAACGATGTTTCAGTGCTGTGATTAATACTCTAGCAGCAGCTGGCGTTTTTTCATGGTATTCGCTTTCTACGTACAATGTAAATAAAGATATTTATTTTTCAATTGGCAAGAAATTAAAAAGTTTATGACGTGCCCTAATTACTCAGTCACATTACACATTTTAGTTACGACGTCATTTAGAAACACTAGCTCATCGTTGCAGAAATGAATTGTCTAAGTGCACTACCATATTTCTAGACACGTTTTGAGCATATATTTGAAAAGTTGCCAAACACAGCCATGTTTACGAGACATCGCCTCACTCGTAGCTTTGAAACAGTTAGTTCAAACGAAAGGGACCGTTGCGCAGTAACGTTTATTCTCAACTATATATTTTGCTTCCCGTGGAGTTCATATAAGAACACACACATTCAAAACTTCTCACTTATAAAGATATTAAAAAAACGCAAACACTACTTGAAAAATAGTAACCCTTAATTAAGTCAGAGAGGAGCAGACTTGACAACTATCCGCCATAAATGACCTACAGAAGAATATAAATACCGATACCGGTATTTATTAAATCGTAAGATTGTCAGTATCTACAGTTGTATAAGAAATACTAGCTTCTTTGAACATTGAACATGATTAACTATGTTATGTTACTAACCTGACATTTTTGCTTTATTAATTTGGTGATAGGCTGGAATTTCGGCTTCGTGCGAGTTTGAACAAAGGTCATGAGTTCATCGAGTGCAAGCTCCGCTTGAAGCTACGTTTCTGATCGGCACTGCTACAATTTCTGCCTCAGAACACACTCATGTCAAACCGAGCTCCAGTGAAAGAGGCAGTTGTTACCACCGCGAGTAAAAAACCATTATTTTAATGAAACTGTAAAACTGTTACGTTAGTTCTGAAATGGTAATGGGAAGCACAAATATTATAATATTCTTCCATTTTCCCAAAAGAAGCCCTATTAATTTTTTAATGGTATGATATAAATATTAGAATATGTAAAAAAAAGTTTGCGAATAGTAGTCATTATAGAATGGCAACAATACTGCTTAATTACATGAACTGATAAATTGCAGACTTTTTATCTATTTCGGTTGTAGATCAGTTTCTGAAGATGGGGTAAGTGGGTAACTACGCTTAACGTGGTTTTAACTGCAATGAACTAAATAATATAAGCTAAACGAGAATCGAATAAAATAAAAATTCCAACATTATATCAAGAAATAGGTTTTTATTATGAAACTTTTAATAGTAATATTTAATTACAAATAGAGTAAATAAGTTTATGAACAAATAGTTTATTCAATAAACAGTGTTTGCTTAAAGTCCCCCCCCCTTTTTTTCCACCATTAATTAATTGTTGCTTCAAATCTGAAAATGTTTATAGTTTTATTAAAATGTTGAAAAGTGAGAATTTTTTTAAAGCAATTCCATAATTTATTTATACATATTATAAACATCTAAAGAAGTTAAGGTACAATGAAAGATAGCAGAGAAAGGCTTAGTAAAACCAGATATACGAACATAATACATATATACACAGAGGTGACAAAAGTCATGGGATAGCAATATGCAAATATACAGATGGCAGTAGTATCGCGTACAAAATGTATAAATGGGCAGAGCATAGGTTGGACGTTAATTTGGAGTCAAGTGATTCATTTGAAAAGGTTTCTGACGTGATAATGAACCCATGACGGGAATAAACAGACTTTGAACGCGGAATGGTAGTTAGAGCTAGACGCACGGGACAATCAATTTCGGAAATGGTTAGGGAATTCAATATTCCGAGATCCACAGTGTCAAGAGTGTGCCGAGAATACCTAATTTCAGTCATAACCTTCCACCATGGACAACGCAGTGGCCGACCGCCTGCAATTAATGACCAAGACCAACGACGTGTGTGCAGAATGGTCAGTGTTAACAGACAAGCAACACTGCGTGAAATAACCGCCGGAATGAATGTGGGACGTATGACGGACGTGTCCGTTAGGACAGTGCGGCGAACTTTGGCTATACTGGGCTATGCCAGCAGAACACCGACTCGAGTGCCTTTACTAACAGCACGACATCGCCTGCAGCGCCTCTCCTGGGCTCGTGACCATATCGGTTGGACCCTAGACGACTGGAAAACCGTGACTTTAGTTAAGAGCTGATGGTAGGGTTCGAGTGTGGTGCAGACCCCACGAATCCATGGGCCCAAGTGGTCAACAAGGAACTATGCAAGCTGGTAGCGGCTTCATAATGGTGTGGGCTGTTTTTACATGGAATGGACTGAGTCCTCTGGTCCAACTGAACCGATCATTGACTGGAAAGAGTTATGCTCAGCTACTTGGAGATCACTTGCAGCCATTCATGGACTTCATGTACCCAAACAACGATGGAATTTTTATGGATGACAATGCGCCATGTCACCGGGCCACAACTGTTCGCGATTGGTTTGAAGAACATTCTGATCAATTCCAGCGAATGATTTGGCCACTTAGATCGCCCGACATGAATCCCATCGAACATTTATGGGANGAAGAACATTCTGATCAATTCCAGCGAATGATTTGGCCACTTAGATCGCCCGACATGAATCCCATCGAACATTTATGGGACATAATCGAGAAGTCAGTTCGTGCACAAACTCCTTCACCGGCAATACTTTCGCAATTATGGACGTCTATATAGGCAGCATGGCCCAATGTTTCTGCCGGGGACTTCCAACGACTTGTTGAGTCCATGCCACGTCGAGTTGCTACACTTCGCCGGGCAAAAGGAGGTCCGACACGATATTAGGAAGTATCCTATGACTTTTGTCGCCTCAGTCTGTATATACATATATATGGGGAAACTTCTAATAACACCAAACGGACAATCATGTGCTTCAAATGGTAATAAACAATAGACATGTCCCGGTGACCTAACAATAACGGAAGTGGTCAACGGAAAAATGCATAGAATGTATTAAAAGTAAAGATCTATAAATTGGTGTTTGTTGCAAATTGAATTATTCATTTCAATTTAGCCTTTACAGAATTTGTAAAACTATGGAGTTACCCAACATAAGAAATCTTTTTTAAGTTCGGACTTTCACTCCCATACATATTTAAAATGTAACAACTGTTAGCGAATTTCTTTTGTCTTCTGTATATCTTGATTCTTACCGAAATATTAGCTGAAAATGCGTATAAGAATAAGAAACCATATCTCGAAAGGTGATGCTTATCGACATTGAAAACCAAATATGAGTACCTCCGATGAGTCATGGAAAAATGTATGTTTAGTTCTATGTACTCAAAATATTCGAGCGGACTTACAGCCGCATACACACACACCNAGTCATGGAAAAATGTATGTTTAGTTCTATGTACTCAAAATATTCGAGCGGACTTACAGCCGCATACACACACACCAGACACTTTTACAGCTATCAGAAAGAACTGTATTATTATAAAGAATATCAAGTAAAACGGTAAAGCAAGTTACAAGATCACGATGAACCAGAAGTTACTGATATAACTAATGAGCCTGCCTATCTCGACATAGGTTCAAATAATTGTAATGATGGTCTTATAAGTTTAAGGTACGCTTTGACGACTCGTTTGCAGAAATAAAACTAGATATGAAACCAGAAATTTCTGTAACAGTAGTGAGGTAATTAAAAATACACAATTGCCTTACCTGGGACACGAACCCAGAAAACCTCTCACCCTAAGCTATGCATGCAACCAACTGCATTACGAAGGNAGTCATGGAAAAATGTATGTTTAGTTCTATGTACTCAAAATATTCGAGCGGACTTACAGCCGCATACACACACACACCAGACACTTTTACAGCTCTCAGAAAGAACTGTATTATTATAAAGAATATCAAGTAAAACGGTAAAGCAAGTTACAAGATCACGATGAACCAGAAGTTACTGATATAACTAATGAGCCTGCCTATCTCGACATAGGTTCAAATAATTTTAATGATGGTCTTATAAGTTTAAGGTACGCTTTGACGACTAGTTTGCAGAAATAAAACTAGATATGAAACCAGACATTTCTGTAACAGTAGTGAGGTAATTAAAAATACATAATTGCCTTACCTGGGACACGAACCCAGAAAACCTCTCACCCTAAGCTATGCATGCAACCAACTGCATTACGAAGGNAATTGCCTTACCTGGGACACGAACCCAGAAAACCTCTCACCCTAAGCTATGCATGCAACCAACTGCATTACGAAGGCAGAATTCGAGGCATCATCTTCTATGTAATCAGTCATATGTTTTATAAGATAGGATTTACTAACCCAAGATATTTACATTACCGTCATTTTAAAAAAATAAGTGTCTGCGCAACTTTTATCATGCAAGTTTACATATTCTACCATATCGCTAATTGTGTGAAGAATTTGGTGGAAATAGATCAATTGTTTCTCAAGATATGGCGTAAAAAATTTATTTTCTCATGTGTCAATATCGTACAAAAGGGTTATAAAGAGGTCTAGTATACGATGCTTTTAAAAGCAACTGTCAACATACTTCGTTTGGTTGGATTGTTTAATATAAATAGCAAATTTATCTAAATTATTGCTATAGTTGCTATTTTGAGAACAAGAGTCTCATCCACTTAAATCATGTAGGTTTACGTAGGGGTCTGTATCAATATGGGTGTACGAAATTTTATATGAATTAGTTAAATGGTTGTGGAAAATACGGCAAAATTTTAATTTTCCTCACCTGGCACTATCTTACAAAATGGCTGGTAAAATATGATGATCCCCTGCACGCGTAACTGATACTTCTAATTAATACTGTTAGCGTACAAAATTTTGTTAAATAATTTTGTTAAATTATTTTTCATATTATTAAATTATTTATTGAATGTTATTCATATTACCATCATTAAAAANTAAATAATTTTGTTAAATTATTTTTCATATTATTAAATTATTTATTGAATGTTATTCATATTACCATCATTAAAAAAGGCCTGCCCCACCTAAAAAATATAAGTACCCATAGCAAACCATAGCACTACTTGCGTGTAAAATAAGGTGGGAATNAGGCCTGCCCCACCTAAAAAATATAAGTACCCATAGCAAACCATAGCACTACTTGCGTGTAAAATAAGGTGGGAATCGGTTGATTGGTCCCCGAGATATTGCACAAAACATAAATATTTTCATGTGACGATCTTCATAAATTACGTACAAAAAGTTATGAATTAGCATAGTCGATTATTGTCTTAGATACTGCCATAATTTTAAGTTTTGCTTGAAATTGTTCGGTCATAAACAATTACGTGGTTGTTATTTTTAAAATATGCACTACCCCCTTAAAGTTATATAAATTCAAATGGACTAGAAAAGTTTATTTTGTAGCATGAATTTGGTGGGGTTTCTATAATTTTTTCCCAATATAGGACATTAAAGGTTAATTTGGCATGAAGCGATATCTTCCATATTGATGAAGAAAAGAGATTATGTATTAGTTTATTTATGTTAGCATAGATACTGCCAGTATGGAAATTTAAGTTGAAATTCGTTATATGGTTTTGTAGATATAGCATACTAAGCTAAAATTCTTATATAGCCACCATTCTTATAATTAAGATCTCACCCACTTAAAACATATACATTTATATGGCATACCGTAGTACTACTTGTTTTTAAAATTTGGCATTAATCGGTAGACTGTTTACAGAGATATTAGATTAAAATTTACTTCTCTACGTGAAAATATCTTACAAAATGGTGGATAAAAGTGATCACGTGTTGGCAAATATAACGCTTGTAATATACACATTCAGCATATTAACATTGGTTAGGAACGGTAAGGTATATATTGCATATAAAAATAGGTGTATGGTCGTCGTTTTGAAAATAAGCGTGTTTTATTTTTCAATCGCGTGTGTTTACATAGCCTATCATAGGTACACTTACTTGCAAAATTTGGCGAGAATAGGTTGAATGGTTTTCGAGATCTAACGCAAATATTTATAATTTATGTTAATATCCAAAATGGCGGACCAACAACAATATCCATATAAAGTTAATGCTTATATGATAAAGTTTTAACATACAAAATTTAGTTAAAATCTGTTAAATGGTTCTCGAAATATGGCATAGCACCGTAAACTTTAAAATTGCCGCCTTTTTAAAAATACGCAATGGACATGATTTAAACCTATCAAAGACGGATCTCCTTCCTTAGTAATATGTGTGTTGTGTTTTTGGTGAAATTAGGTTCACGCGTTCAAACATTTGTTTAGGGGATGACACACACACATACACACAGATAGAAAAGTGATCACATAAGCCTATCTTTCTTTTGGAAATTAGGCTAAACTCTGAAGCGTATACAGGATAAACGTATGTTTGGATGACCAAAGCGTAATATACCTGATGTACTGCAGTGATATTTACCAGTCCAACAACTAGTCCCAAATCTAGAAAGGACATTTTCCAGAGCTGAAAATTTCAGAACGCAGCTCCGCAACAGCTGGAAATTTCAAAACGCAGCCCCGCCACTTTCGGCACAAGATTCACGCACTCTTGTGACCTCTTTCTTGTTCAAAAGTTGGATTCTCGTCAAAGTCTTCTAAATCACCAATGAGATCTAAGTAACCTGTTCTACAACATTAATTATGATACACTGCAGAGCCAAAAAAACTGGCACACCTGACTAATATCATGTAGCCACCCCCTCCCCCTCCATCCTGAGCGCGCAGAAGTGCCGCAAGACGACGTGGCATGGACTCGACTAATGTCTGAAGGTATGCAGGAGGCAATTCACACCATTAATCCTGCAGGGCAGTCCACAAATCCAACCTGCACCAATTTGATAAAGGGTTGCACGTCTGTCACGTTTAATGATTCTCGTCAATCGTCGTTTGTCCTGTTCTTTCACGATCTTTTTCCGGCCCCAGCGATGTCGAAGATGTGATGTTTTACCGGATACCCGATATTCACGGTATACTAGTGAAATGGTCGTACGCGAACATCCAAATGTTATCGCTACCTCGGAAATGCTATGTCGCATCTCTCGTGCGCCGACTATAACACCAAGTTCAAACTCACTTAAATCTTGATAATCTGCCATTGTAACAGCAGTAACCGATCTAGCTTCCAACCGCATCGCGTTACTCTGATTGGTTCCATACCTCTGTTATTTGCATACGCACGCCTATACCAGTTGTTTTTGGCTCTTCAGTGTATGTATATATATATATTTTTTTTTTTTTTTTAACTTACCAGTTATGAGTTGGGCTCTCCACTTAATCACACTAAAGAAACCGTGTTTCAAGGACCATTTTTATTATAGCAATTGCTGGGGCATTTGTTGTTTAACCAATGACCTCTAGATCAGCAGTAGAACGCTCTAGGACAATTTGTTTTCTCTCTGGCACTTTATAGGTACATTATACAGTTCCCAGAACGGTTAATATATGTATAAATGACCGAACAGAGATGTACACCTTTGCCTCAGATACGGTTCAACCACGGAACCCTTCATAGCCTAGGCCAGAGCAAGGAGAAAACATAGAAAGAGTTGCGACACAATCATATAACGAGAGAACCTTACTTGGAGAACAGTGATGTATATAGGGAATGTGCCCATTCTTAGAGCCAATTAACAAAACGAGGCGTGGGAAAAGTAGATTGGCCATTTTTTCTTATCGCTTGCCGTCATTGTGTGTCCTTCTAAAACTTGCAATTAATGTTTGTATATATTGGTAAAGGTATTTTATTTTTGCGTCCATTTATTGCATACAACGAATAGCAAGCAATTGCTTTACTTAAAAAAAATAGGCTTATAATGTTACTGGTGAATGATGCCCCTCAATTAGTGATCCAGTTCGGCCGTATTCAGGTCGTATTCCGTAACTCTGCATTGGGAAAATGCGCTAACAAATTGTTCCGTCACCTGTATATAGGCGCTTCTGTGTACCTGCTACGTCGTTAGACTTTAACCAATCTCGCGCATCAACTGCATTTGGTCTGGAGCACAAATGCTTTGTGTGCTCACGTCAGGTTGGCGCGAATTGCCAGCAGGAAACGTTACGTATACAACGCTATTTAAAATATTTAATAGGTGCACGGTTGTTGTTCCGTTTCCTTCTACACTCAAGTATGTAGTTAGAGCTCCCGCCTACCTGGCATTTGAACTATGTTACAGAGTGTTAGTAATTGACGTTTTTCTGCGAAACTATTAACGTGCGTCTAATGTGCCAATCTGCGAAAAGAACACACACATCAAACGAGGGCTGTTAAGTGCTTTCCAGACGTCACGTACATTAGAAACACTGTTTCAGAGTACTCCAAAATGATTAAAAAAAAAATATTTTAAAAGTTTTTTCAAAGCGTTGAATCTCAAAATATACGCGTCAGATACAAATAAAACTAGTCAAGGGCCCAGTACTGAACCTACCTACAGACTTTCCATATTAAAAATAATAGTGTCACAGCTGAAAGTCGCGTAGGTACACGCAGTGCGACTAGAACACAGCACGCCAGTCCAGNATTAAAAATAATAGTGTCACAGCTGAAAGTCGCGTAGGTACACGCAGTGCGACTAGAACACAGCACGCCAGTCCAGAACCTTGCGCTTAGTGGCGATGGCGTACTTGATACGCGTGGCAGTGTCGCCTATATTGTCCCTGCGCCTCTCAGCCTCAAACGCAGGCTCTGGGTAGGCGGGAGCCTTAGAACGAAAAAACATAACAGTAGTTGTCAATGAGGTGCGCTACCGCAAGCGATGGAACACATGCCATGTTCTCTGCGCTACGGAGGTCGGATGCTGGAGCTACGCTACTGTGATGCTGTACAGACACAACTGGAGCAGTCAGACTCGTGACGCCGACAGTCGAAACAATGCAGTAAGAGGCCAAAGTGCGCGCTGGACGGGCACGGAGGGCAGGGCTGTGCGTATCGACGCGCCGCACTGGACCTGCCGGCCGAGCGAACAGGTTGCCACTATGACGTATGTGTTAGAGCCAGAGAGCGCGGTACGTGTGCTCCCGTGACCCACGCCGCTCAAGTCCAACATCTACTGTTTGCAAACTTCCTGCCGCCACGTCCACTGCAGATCAAGCTTTATTGCTCCTTCACGGCTAACCTAGCAGTTTTTCAGTATGCATTTAAGAGGAAAATTCCACCAGTCAATTAATATGTTCTAATCTACAAACGTCTGTTCGCGGTTTTGGATCAAACATTTGAAAAAAAATTACCCTAAGTACGACATACTTAGTTGTTTCCGAAATAGGCCGCGTATCACAAGCGTTTTATACTTCTGTTCACTGAAGTACCTCATTATTAATTTAATAAAACCTTTTATTTATATTTTATCTGTGAATTTTGATATTTTATTTGTAATTAGTATGAATTAAAACAGGGAGAAAATAGGTGCCGTGTAATGCCTAGTAAGATATGTTCTCATGCAAAATATTATTTAACTGAGTCTCCGAATGTGGTACATTTCCCTTTGGTGTTATTTTCTAGACTTAGTCAAGCTTTATTACCATGAGGCGGAGGAATATTATGGAAGTTAAACTTTTTAGGGCTTCAGAAAAGTTGGAAGTTACCGTGAATGGACTTTAACATACTTCCATAAATGTAGGCAGCGAATTATGGAATGAGCTTCATTCCTTTAAGACTGCAAATATAATTGTTCAAAAAAGGCCAGTTTTAGAAGGCAAAATTCCCGGGTTCTTACCCAGGACAGGTCAGCAANGGCAAAATTCCCGGGTTCTTACCCAGGACAGGTCAGCAATTATTCAAGCACGGGAAAAATAACATTTGTTTCTATAGGTGGATGGTATTACAAGTACAAAGGCAAATAGCAACAGAATTATACTATCGACTATCTCAACCACCGAATTAACCCTTGAACTGAACAGGCAATATCATAATAAAGGAAAATAACGTATCATACATGATTCCCTACAAAATTAAGTCAAAGATTTATTTACGCCTTAGGATACCTGTAGTTCTTGTGGAGGCTTTTTTGAGAAAAGGGGGAGGGGGGGGGTTATATCTGAATTCTGAATACAACAGCACATCTCTAGTAAGTTAGAAAAAATGAAAAAATGAATATTCTTTTCTTAATATATATATATAAATATTAACAAAAGTGACGCTCTAAAATATTTGTTCCATGCATGTGTTTTGTTTAGTCGACGACCCGACAAATTAAGGTTTTGAGATTACGTGGAATATAGGGCGACGATTTCGGATGCATCACCTAAACTTACCGCAAACCAACACTGAACGCACGTTATCACAGCTATACTTAGAAACGCTCAAATTAAATTGTACAATACTAATATTATAAAATCACCTTAGAAGTTTCATATTAGAATAGAATACTATTCTATCGAAGAACTTAGCGTGCAGTGGCTCCACATAATTCAAGGCACGCTTGCTCACCAACTAGCATATCTATTGACTAGCCTCCAAGTTCCGATCATGTATTGAAAAGCGCTCTTAAATAATCTGTCACCTTATTCTGAAAACCCTCGTTCCCAACTACAGTCGCTTTTCCGTTCACACGGAAGCACACATAGCTCGCAATACGAAGGTTCTACTTTCTATTCAAACTGATAGCTCGCTGAGTGCTTTTGCTCGCGTCGTTTCTTGTCCGCTTTCCACGAAAGTATTGATTCCTTTCTTTNAACTGATAGCTCGCTGAGTGCTTTTGCTCGCGTCGTTTCTTGTCCGCTTTCCACGAAAGTATTGATTCCTTTCTTTAATATTTGCGTCGCCAGTATTTTCAGCCAGTACGTGAAGTACCCGACTAGCATCGGTGCACAAAATGTCTCTCTACGACAGCGTCGTAGCTGTTCGTTGCTTATCGACCCGACAGTGGTTGGGGAGCACTCCACGGAGTTCACCATAACTAAGCGCTCCGCCACACCAGAGCACTCACAGCAAAGATGGGGGTATTCTTAAACATTATGATTGTGAACTCGCTAACTCCTCGCGAATAAAAGAGGACTGTTCCTTAAATATCTCGCAAACTGAGCTTGAATTGCATAACGAAATTTGCAAGACCCTCTTCCGCGAGAGTTTTAAGAATCCGATGAGCCCTAAGTGTAGGGATAAAAATGTAAAGCACGTTTCCAGCTGCCGGTGACTATAATTACTCAAAAAAATTTATTCCCTAAAGAGTACGTGCGTTGTTTAAAATTTTTGCATATTAATGCATATACTACTAAAGTCAGTGTTGACGAAAAATGAAACAGATAAATGTGCGTTTGAAATACGAAAAATTTCACAATTATCCGATAGGCTGTATTCTGGCGCCACGGCATTCTTCGCTCTACTGTGCCGTAAAATTATAAAATTACCAGTTAAAAATGTTAAACCGAGCACAAAAACCTGCGATCGGCAGTAACATTTCAAAAATACGAAAATAGAAAATAATATATGCATATAAATATTCGTTTTGTAGTAAAGTGTATTCGATTGTTTAGTGGGTATGGTAGCAGACTTCTAGTATTTAAATGTTTGTTAAAATCCCTATTTAGGTAGTAATTCTTTAAGTTATATTCTCTGAAACATACTTAATCTTAAAAAATATCTTTATAGGTAACATAAATAACAAAAATTAATTAGAGATTTTACTGACAGTTTCATGGAATTCGTGGAGAGTTCCTACCTAGTACTAAATAAGTGCTCATAAACATGGAAAGATGGGTGATATCACTTCTATGTCTTATTTCACAGAATTTTTAAAGTAAACTTATACGAAAGGAGTTAATTATAAAAATACTTTTGATGCATCAAACTATGCACGAGAAGATGAGCGAGGAGCAGATAAATCTAATGTCACCTAATCCATCGATTATTGAGGTAAACTTTATAACTTCCATAATTAAATTTTAACCACCTCTTTATTTGTGTAAGTCAAGAGCAGTATAACACAACTTTAAAAAGTTGTATCCACCAGTGTGTTGCATCTAAACAACCGAAACGGTGGAAGGAGCGCACCATTTTCACAAGTACAAGGAGAGGTAAAAGAGATGTGGGTCTTTTAGGGAAGTAAAGGTCTTTTGTAATGTTGAAAGCGGTCACGACTGTAACCAATAGGTAAACAACGTGCTAATCGTTTAAGAATCTTGTTTACTGACAAAAGTCTTCATCACAAAAGTCATTATGAACAGCAGCCTAAAGATCAGTAGACTTGTTAGATTTGTTTTCCGCAGCACTCTAACTCTTCAGAAAGGTCAACAAGAATTGGTGGGGGATGGGGAGAAGGGACTGCGGTGGTTTAGTGGTCAGACTACTCGCCTCCTGACAAGGTGAACCCGNAATTGGTGGGGGATGGGGAGAAGGGACTGCGGTGGTTTAGTGGTCAGACTACTCGCCTCCTGACAAGGTGAACCCGGGCACGATTCCTTGCGAGGTCACTCTGATTTTAGCATAGGGGAAACTGGCGGACGTTGCCGTTGGCCGGCAGATTTTCTCGGTGCACTCCCGTTTCTCCCGCCCTTGAATTCCTCCGCCGCTCCCACTTCACCTCACTTCACCATCACCGGTGCTCCAGACATCACTGCTAAGCAGCGACCAAACCTCTCAATTAAACTCTCTATTCAACACGTGTTTGAGGCAAGCTGTAATGGGAGTCAGCTGCCCTACCCGACACACAATCCTGTTGCCATGGCCTGCCCACAAGATTCGGCGAGGCGAGACGAAGTATGGGTGGAGTAGTGGCTTAGTGAAGGCGGAGATGAACAAAGAGTACCCTGAGACATTCAGTACCCCATTACAGCGTCTGTCACATTTCCACGTCGTAAAAAAATATTACATTCACTTGGGATGGGATTGAGCGAGGGACCCCACTNACAGCGTCTGTCACATTTCCACGTCGTAAAAAAATATTACATTCACTTGGGATGGGATTGAGCGAGGGACCCCACTGGACGGAGAATAATTATCAACAACTTTGCCATCTGTGAGTCCTATATTAAAATATACGGAAAAAAAATCCAGTGGCTATGTAAAGCTTAATGCAAACAATGACCAAATTATGTATGGCTATGTTAGCAGCTAATAATGAAAATCATGAAAAAGTATCTTTGTGTCTTACAGTTTCATCAAATGTGCAGCGATTAAATGGAATACCACAGAAGTTGAACTACTTTTCTTTAAAACACGTTAGTATAATAGTAATCAGAACAGTAACACGTATATATTTCTTACAATTTTACAATGTTGAGTGATAGTCTTATTAATATTAATCACTATATCTATGAACTGTTTGGTGTAACATGTTTTGATGTTATACAGAAGAAAATGAGAAGCTGGAAAAATACTCAGCTTACAGAGATATCAATTAAATGATTCTGGACGGCAGAGTGACCATTCGTGGTTTGCAATCACGACTCGCATATGAAATCGTGGAGCATGATCGTCATTCCATCCTGTAGAAATGTGATGGTGGTGTTCTAAAAACCTTAAGGCTTTATACTCTTATCTACCGAAAAGGATAACCATTCTTTATTTTACCATTTATCAACTGCTTAACCCAAGGGCTGCAAAAGAAAATCGTTACCTTATTAACCAATAACATTCATCATCTCTAAACATATTAAAATAATAACAAATTATTCAGTAAGATTTTATTCTTAATATGTGTATTGTGAATTAAAGGAACAAATCGAAATCTCTCACTGATGTTTTTTAATATTCATATAAAAACCAGATGAGTGGCGGCTTCCTCTAGTTAAGAGGACCATTACTACGCGTGAAATCGCAAGACATGCATTTTGCGGGTGCATCATTCCTGATACAATCATAGATATTTTAGACAGTGGCTCACTGCGTGGTGTGTCGTAAGGTTTCACAGCTTACGGCATTACATAACGTCTGGAGTACAAAGGTTTATCTACAATATATTGCAGTGCTAGCAGTATATCTTTACAGCATAATATCGTAGTATAACATCTGGTATGCAGTTAGTATTCAATCTCGCCCCATAGCACAGCGGTATCACACACACACAGCCTGCAAGTTGTGGCAAACCACGTATGTGGTTTCGCGATTAAGCAATGGCCTGTCGGCGGTGGGTGGCATCTCATACCACACAGTTATATATTACCCATGTGGCAAAACAGTTTCAGATTCCTTGTGGGCAACAAACTAAGAATGTACACATATTGCATACTGTTACGTTTTGATAAGAAATTGTAATCTCAAAAAAGTATGACAGTACAGGAAAAAAACTTTTCTAAAATGTATAAAACTATCATTAGGAATTTTAGATTTATATTTTTTTTCGTACATATTAAAAAATTGAACAAAATTAATACGTTAGTATACNAATGGCCTGTCGGCGGTGGGTGGCATCTCATACCACACAGTTATATATTACCCATGTGGCAAAACAGTTTCAGATCCCTTGTGGGCAACAAACTAAGAATGTACACATATTGCATACTGTTACGTTTTGATAAGAAATTGTAATCTCAAAAAAGTATGACAGTACAGGAAAAAAACTTCTCTAAAATGTATAAAATTATCATTAGGAATTTTAGATTTATATTTTTTTTCGTACATATTAAAAAATTGAACAAAATTAATACGTTAGTATACNTATCATTAGGAATTTTAGATTTATATTTTTTTTCGTACATATTAAAAAATTGAACAAAATTAATACGTTAGTATACACTTATAAATATTTTTTCATATAATTAAAATTATATAAATAAGATTTGTATGAAATTTTTTTTAAGTTGTAAGCCCGTATTTAAATTTTAAATTTTGAGACAACTTTTCGAGTAAATAAAAAACAAAAGTTAAAACCTTGTACGAAAACAAGAGTCAGTTTTCCAAGAAACAGCGACATGCCACTGCCGCGACTTCAACCAACACTGCCTGAAACCAAACTCTGCGTTAAAATACCTTTTAGAAATTTGTAAAAATCAATATTTTAGTTTGAAATGCTCATATTTATGCAAAAAAATCGTTATGAATATTATATTTCAAATGATTTGGTATTTTAATCATGTTATCATCGATATTCTGCCACGAAACCATAAAATATCCTGAAAATATAGAAAAATNTGATTTGGTATTTTAATCATGTTATCATCGATATTCTGCCACGAAACCATAAAATATCCTGAAAATATAGAAAAATTTGGGCTTTGAACAGTTGTCAGCGATGCGAAAGAAGAACTTACGAGAAATTTTAATGAGTATGCGAGACAATGAATTTTAAACTTCTCATAAATATTGTGTACCGCAAGCGCTGGTTGGCATGCGTAGTCAAAATAAACACACATCTCTAGAGAGCTTACAGAAGTCAATGTAACATGCACAACTATTATGTCAGGATAAGAACGGCTTGAACTTATTCGCTACGCAAAATTGTATAAAAACATCACTTGTCATAATGTAATGTGATTATCATGGTAAGTATGACAAATTTTGTTTCAGAATATTTGAAGCTACTGAGACGAATCAGCAACTTCCTGAATAGTGTTTTCTTGACTAGAGATCTGAGATTTTATACCTCTGATTCATTGGTTGGTATCATTGCTCTTTATTAAGTCACTATGGGATTGTTACCGTAATAATTTCGAAATTTTTTGGCTGAGATAAAAACTTTTATGGTGGGTATACATTTTTACGATTATAGTCTCAAGCTAAAGGTTCTCGCTAAAACAACTACAAAGTTTTAAATGGTGCGACTGTACCTGCCAGCTACAAAATACGTCGAACAACGGTTAATTTTCTTAATGAGAGGGGTTGGCATTAGTCACAACGCTATCAGAAACTTCAGATTTAAAATCAATAATTTAATATCATTTTGAGGAATTTTTTGTTTCGTCGCAAGTAGTTTCGAACTATGTTTATGTAGTCATTAGAAAATCTCGACCAAGAAGGACGTGTATTTCCGTTAATAGTCTTTGTTAGTCATGAGTATCATTAAGTTTCCTTTTTCACTTTGCTTAAGAAACCATATAACAGGGTTTTATATCGAAGTTTTCAATAGTACTATTAATTAATTATATTTCTAGAAATAATTCCTTCGTAGGAAAACAATTGAACATTATAAAATAAAATTTCACGCTTGTGTACTGCCCTAATTGATCTTGCTGCAAACCCTACAAAGTACCAAGCCTGAATTTTCGTCCAGTAACGTGACTAACTTTCATTCTAGAAGTTATGAGTTCGATCCCCACTGGATGAATCTGAAGTAAGGTTTTCTTAAATGCTTTTCTATTATAATTTTAAGCGATTGTTCATGCAGTCCAGTGATATAAACCATACAAATCCGTGACCTATTATATTCAGGCTAGCCTCGATACATACAAGTAAGTAGGCCTAAAACTTTTTTGTTATTGTTAGTAATAAACAACATATAGTCCAGCGTGATGTAGGTTTAAAAGTTAAAAATTTATGCCAATCGTCATGCATTACTGAACTGTCGACTTAATTTAATAAATATCTGAAAAAAGACTAAGAATTATTGAGCTAAATGTTTCCGATCTTAGCATCGCCAGATATTTTTTAAAACTTCTCTCTATTAAATGAGAGATAATATTGAACATCTTAATTTTAAAATGATTACATGTGGTGTTAACAGTCTCAGTTAATAATTTTTTTTAGACCATCAACGATGCTTCCATGAAATTATTCCAGGCCACCACGCTTGGCTGCCATTATGTGAAATAATATACGTGAAGAAATCGGAAATTTGGTTCCTCGCTTCTCTTTATTAACTATGGCGTCATTTCACTTCGTGAAGCTAATCAGCAGTGTAATGGTATGCCTGTCTTTTGTTTCGGATATGTTGAGTGCCAAAGTTTAAAACCAAAGCTGCACAAACAATACCGATTANTGGTATGCCTGTCTTTTGTTTCGGATATGTTGAGTGCCAAAGTTTAAAACCAAAGCTGCACAAACAATACCGATTATATACATATAAATATATATATACACACAGTCGAATCACATTATTATAAACACCTGCTAGAAGTGCCACCTGCAGCGCGTAGCCCATAACATATAGCCGGTGACGTGGGCTGGTGAAGCGGGTGTATAATGCGACCGACAGACTGACTGTACACAGTGCGCTTCCTGCTGTCATGGATTAGGGAAACAATTTAACCGAGTTGCAAAAAGGGATGATTATTGGCATTCTGGCGAAGGAGAGCAGCATTTCGTAAACAGCTACGTTTTTGAACTGCTCACGTGCTTCTGTGGTAAAGGTGTATCGTGAGTGGACGAATGACACCATTGGGAATAACCGTCGTAGATACTGCGGAGCTCCACGCGTCATTGATGTCCGAGGGGAACGTCGACTATGACGGTGCATGAAGGCCAACCAACAGGCTACAGTAGAACAGCTCACCGTCCAAACGAACCAAGTGGTGTACAAACACGTGTCTACTGCAACAGTACAGCGAACTCTTCTGCGAATGGGGCTCCGGAATAGACGGAGGGTAACTGAACCCATGCTAACATGCATCGACGAAAACGACTAGAATTTGCTCGACAGTAAGGCGACTGGGCCGTTGCTGATTGGCGATGGGTAGTCTTCTCAGACGAGCACGTTTTCAGCTGCATAGAACGGATGAACGTAAGAGTGACCGGCGAGAAACGTTGGAGATCCGACACCCTGCATTCATTGCTGGATGAANCTAAATATCCCCGATCTAAATCCAATTGAACATCTGTGCGACCACCTGGATCTTAGTGTTCGCCATCTGTCTCCTCCACCACGCATCCTTCAATAGTTGTGGGACGCACTGCAGACAGCAGGGCTCCAGATACCCGTGGAGACCTATCAGCACCTGATTGAGTCACTGTCAGCTCGTCAATCTGCTGTCCATGCTGAGAAGGGCGGTTACTCTGGATACTAGCAGGTGGTCATATGATTCGAATGTATGCATATATATATATATATATTTTTTTTTATTTTTTTTTTTACCGTGTATTTATACAGGCGAGTTATCACGTTTCTCTTCGCCATCGTAAAATATTGCCAGATTAATTGCCTTTTTTTTTCTTCCTATATTTCCACCCTTTCCTTTTAATTTTCTTCAAAGCTTACTACAACTATCCCCATATATGTCTTTGTCAGCTCGGTCCATTACTATTAGCCAAATAATCCAAGCGAACCAAAATAACGATGGAAACTTGAAAACAGAGTGATTATTTAAAGGAAGAACATTTTTGAAGTGAAAATATTTACGCAATTACTAACTGAACCCAACTTTTTATCTACACTCGATAACACGCATTTAAATGGACTCTAATGGTAATTCTGACAGTTTGTACATAAATTATTATCACACAAATATTTTAGCTTTTATGTACACATATTATATTTATTTCTAATTATGTTAAATACATGTATTTGTATTCTACGTTATTAGCAATAAGAAGCGAAATGGATGTTGTAACGTACTTTATTTCCTAGCGTTGAATAAAAGGGTTGATCGAACTCTAATTAACCGTATGAATGACCAACATTTGTTCAAATGTTGCAGTAATAGGTAAACTTCTTGTCTTAAGTTTCCATGAAAATTACTCAATCTTTTTACAGGAGCAATGTATTTTAATGACGGGAAATGGGAGGACTTTAAAAATAAAATGCACCAGCCATCGGCAGCGTCCTAGGTTTTTCCGCACGTGAAAATCCGGGATCGTATGCAATACAGACCAGATGATCTAACCCAAACCGCTATGGCTATACGTAGGCGCTGTAATCACTGAGGCATCGCTGTCTCCTGCGTTGTATTTACACATTCGGTTCAGTAATGTGTTCTCGTGCATCAGGAAGTCACCAATCGAAATTTTTACTAACATCTTAACGTGGTTCTTTTTAGTCAGTTATAAGAATCACAGCAATGCACGGGTTTCTTAGGCGCGTAGTAATGAAGAGCTACTATGAGAATAGTATTATTCCATGTAATAAATAATTACATCGGAATTTTATTCAAAGTTTGAAACTACTTCTTTAAAAAATGTAGTTCTGGTTTGTAATGAATAAATCAGGGATTAGCTACGCGATAAATTAAAATGAACTATATCCTACCTCAACAACCAAAAAAATTACTATACAATTCAGAACAGATTAAAACCCTAAAGTAATATCTTCCCAATTACAAGGTTATACTTCAATTTAAAAACACATATTAATCTTAATTAATAAAAAAATTCATGACATATTTATGATCTGCAATTTAATAAGAATAAACACCTAAAATGTTAACGAATAACTATTCAAACAAACTGACATATATGAAATTTAATGGGCAGATTCCGATTTATCCATTGTGTTGAAAATATTTGGTTTTGGTCACGCTGTTCTTATCTTGGCACTAGGACAACATGCGCCTGAGTGTAATACAGACCTGCACATCATATCTGCTCGCCGGGTCGCCTTCTTTGCTCGCGTCGCGCTGGAGTCTTCCATCAGAACTTGTAGCGGTACAAGTTACACATCAAATCCCTCTTCGTTAGGCTTTGTGCATTTCCCCCTCCAGCAATATTCGGTGGAAAGGGAAGTAATGCAGCTGCCTAGAAGGGAGAGTGACCACGTTTAAACGACAACAGAAAATAACGGGAAAAAACCCACTTTGCTTTGCACGTTTCAAGTTATTTGCATCGTTATTCATAAGCCAAACGTATTAATTGTACACATATTTTGAAGTTCGTGAGGATATTATTTGTAAAATAAAACGAAATACTACACACCTAGTCTGAATCAGATGTGTCGGTAAAGATGCCATATTTGCTACTATCAGATCCCCTAGCCAATCGCTATCATTCTGAACATTAACAATTATGATGTTGACTTGTACATATATTGCAGCATCATTCATCAAATGTAAATTCTATTTTATTACATGTTCACAGCACTTTTTCTACTTTTCCTGAGGAAAGTAGCCAAAAAGTCTTTCACGTGTTTTAACTGTGTCCTGCGACGTATATAAGTCTTCCCTTATCTTCCTTTTTATTTCCTTCCAAACGAGTTCGATGGTATTGAGGTCTGGGTGATAAAGTGACCGACGTAAGACAGGATATTCCGCATTTTTGAAAATACGGTCAGTTCTGTAGATAAAATTACGAGGAACTGTCTTAATTAACAATAAAAGTTGTGCCTTTTGCCAGTTTTATGTGAAGAAAAAAAAATTGTTCCGTCGTAGACAGTTTTGTATCTGACTTTTCAGTGCTAACGCTGTAGATTTCTCTTGCGCATTGTAGTAACTGGCGTTGCCTAAAATAAAAACACAGTTCGGGGTGGAATTAGGATGTAATTGGCAGCTGGCCCATTTGGAAAAGTTCTCATAGTTCATATTGCTGGACATCTGATTTGACGTAAAAATCAACAGTGCATTATCGACGAAGCCACTCTTGCCACCTGCATGTACTACAATTAACCTTCTTCCTTTACCAATCGGTTCTATCATGCGCAATTTCCGTATCAGACTGCCGGTAAGTGGACACAGATTGTGATTGGTGTATGTGTGTATCATCATTATTTTTTGGCCCGAAGTCCTAAATCCTTTAATTTTGCTGCTTAACCTGTTACGCCATTCTGCTATCTACGGTTTCTCTATCAGAAGCTTTCGCCGTGATCGGCATTTTTACCATTTAAAGCCCATTTATTTGAGCTCTTTTCATAATGTTTCCTTACTACAGTCTACAATGTCGTCATCTCTAAAGGCATTTACCAGCCTTTTGAGCGTTGGTACTGTTTTCTTTACTGCGTTATACTCGTGCACTTTCGCCTTATAGCACCTTCGGTAAAGTCATAAAATTCTATACGTTTTTACTGGCTTGAAGATTTCTTTTTGGAAGCTGAGGAATTCGAACGTTCTCTACAATTCATTTCTTTGCCCTCTGTCAAAGCTACTTTCACTAGAGATTTCGAGAAACCTGTAACAATACTCGTTTATTCAACAAAGTTGTATGTTAGTTTGTCATTTTCTTTCTCTTTCTTCAAGTGCATTGTGACATTATAAACCATTTCTTGAGTTTGGCCTCGTAAGGGTCGAGAGGACTCGAAGTAGAAGCCATACCGGAAAATGGTTTGTTTAGCAGCTTACAGGACACTTATGCACTAACTGTTTTCAAACTGATGAAGTCGTAGTCACAACATTCGTCCTCCATCACAGTGAACCGGGTTCGGTTTCGGGCAAGGTCAATCCCAGATTTTCGCATGCGGGAAGCCTGGTGAACGTTGCCGTTAACCAGCGGGTTTTCTTTCTGGGTANAAGGTCAATCCCAGATTTTCGCATGCGGGAAGCCTGGTGAACGTTGCCGTTAACCAGCGGGTTTTCTTTCTGGGTGCTCCCGTTTCCCCTACAATTGCATTCCGTCGCTGCTTTATCTCCGGCTCGCTGCACCACCATCAGCATTAAAGATCTGAGTTATTAAGCACCCGCCACCCCTATCTCTCGCTTCTCCCTCAAGTTAAGTCAAGAAATTCACACGTTACTGCAACATTTGAACAAATTTTGATAATTCATACGGTCAATTAGAGTTTGATCAACCCTTTCATTCCACGATTTGTTAACCCAATAACTAGATACACGTTTACAGTAGAAGTTGACAGTTAAATCATTTGAAGCTTTAATTTTTGTATTTAAAATATTTGTGTAAGGTTAATTTCGTAAATTATACATTTAAAATTAACAAGCATATAAGAGTTTTAGTGCATACTATAATTAAATGTGAGAAAGATTGTGATTGCGAAAATTGAACACTGGGACGTCTTGTGTATTTAACCCCAACAATCCCTATTGGTATTCATTTTTTAAATAAAAGTAACTTTGAGTTGTATGTCACATGACTCATTTTAAGAAGAAAATTTATATATGCTGAATTAAAATCTGAAACATTTAAGGAAACTCGCATTGTGATCTTAATATATCGAGGAATAGAGCTGTGAAGTCCATTTATTCCATAATTTCTTCCAATTGTATTAAACACATGAGCGTCAAAAGTGCTCTCCCTATTTCTACAATAAAATCTGAACTGCGCATAATACAGTCTTTAACCCAAAAAAGCTCGTCAAAACTATGTTATGGTTTTTAAATAACACATTAAATTATAATGAAAGACCAAAAGCGAGTAATGTTTAATGTTGCGAAATACACGTTACAATTATAGCTGAATCATCAGGTTCGAAACACTCAATCTATATTCTTATTATTTGTCAAAGTGTATCGTATGATAAAGGTGTTTTGGTCCGTGTTCCTGGTCATCGATATTGATGTATTATCTATTGTACCAACTATATTTTGGGNATGATAAAGGTGTTTTGGTCCGTGTTCCTGGTCATCGATATTGATGTATTATCTATTGTACCAACTATATTTTGGGTTCCATGAAGTAATATATGTAACCAACTAGTATCACTGGAGATACCCCACAAAATTTGCAGATTAAATAAGGGGAATTTATCTACAGTAATAAACTATCCAGTCTGTTTGTTTTATTATAAATATTCTGCGGAAAATGTTTGCTGACACATGCACAGTAATCCTATTCATACTGGGTAAATTGCTTCCCATTGTTTAAAGTAGTTTTCTTTGCCAATGCCGAAATGTTAAGGTGCTCTCATTAGAAAAATATGTACATCTTAAGATTCAGTAAGTATGGACTGGTAATAAAATGAGAAAAGTTGTACTGTATTACGTTTTCAGTGTACGGTTAAGCCCAGAAAGGCTAAATGTGATGGAATCTAATTACTTTGAACCTCGTCACACGCTGGGTGCTCAAGTTCTGAAAAAAGAAATTTCTCTGACGTCAGCTGAGCGTGAGCAAGCGTGATCACTAGTGCTTGTGGCGAGTGAGGATCCTGAAACGAGAAAAGGACCTAGTAATACACGACACACTCCTCAGAGCGAGCAGAAAGAAGGAGGGAGGAGTTGGGGTCATGTAGGAGGGTAGCAGTAGGTGGTAAATGCGATGAAGTGTGTGTGTGTGTCTCTCTCTCTCTCTCCACCCCCGGGCAAGCCACAGGCGTGCGGGTGGCAACATTTGCGGAGGGCTCCTACTCCTGTTGACTTCGTGGTGACCGGAGTGGGGCAATATTCAGCATCATCCCCTGCACACACTTTCACCCCCCAGCCAGAGCCTTGTAGCACGCCTGTGGTGCGGCGAGTTCAACCCAGGGTCATAGCTGTGCGGCTCTCCAGGAATATTGGTGGAGCCCGCTTCAAAAGTAAGCGTGTGTGTGTGGACGGATTGTGCGACGCGTCACCCTGCTGGCAATTATGATTACCGTTTCGGGTTTTACCGTGAAACCAGACTCCCGTCAGCTGCTTCATGCGACTGCGCGCGTAGTTACACGAGTCCCGTCAGCTGCTTCATGCGACTGCGCGCGTAGTTACACGAGTCCCGGGCAGTTCTCGCCGTTCCGTTTACTGTTACTGGTGGACTTTAAGGGCTCCGCCTCACTGGCAGTTAAAGTGCGTTGCAAAGTAGTTGTATAAAACGGTTGAATGTTTTAAGAGTGTCTGAGCACGAAAGCATTTAAAAAGAGTTTTGTGCCCAAAGATGAATTTCAAGCTCCCATTTTAACTCGAAGGATTATTTTTGGGAGTAAAAATGGCTTAAACGAGTTCTTACGGAATCAGTTTTAGTTGTTAAATTTTGTTTACAGAAACTTCAGATTTGTCTATAGACACGCGTTATAATTTTATCTTGATTAGCATGCCATAAAAATACAGGGTTGTAACCAGTGGCGTGTAGTGAAGTGTTGCAAGATNTATAATTTTATCTTGATTAGCATGCCATAAAAATACAGGGTTGTAACCAGTGGCGTGTAGTGAAGTGTTGCAAGATAAGCTGGTGCTTGGTCAGTGCTGTATACACTCTGCGCACGCATCAGGAACCATTTACTAGAGTGGAGCCAGGAGAAACCGAATATATTGCGGCCACTCACGAGAGAGCGGCGAGGCACCCAAAATATACGAGCTGTGACGTCAAATGTAGTCTAAGTTTAAGTGGTCGTGTAAACTAGCAAAAAATGAGGCATAATAGAGCAAAACAGAGCTTACCTTGCAATTGTTCACCACACGCCACTGGTTGTCACTTAAAACCACGTTCAGTCGAGTGGTCGAAGGAAAGACTGGACGCCATGCGTGTAGAGGCGATGAGGCAAGTGGTGAGTGAGCGATAGTTTGCCTTAGAGCTCACACGTTTCGAGGGGGAACCCTTAAGAGGTCGTGTGACACTCCACAAACATGTCCGTTTTTTGCATGTCCGTCGCTGTATTCCTGAATAATATGTTGGCCTGTCTCTGAATCCTAGACATGGCTAGTACTTTGCGGAGCATTTGAGGACCCAGCGTGATTTAGCGCTAGTTTGAGATAAGTCTTAACTATCCATTACGTGTGCCGTAATCACATAAAATCAGTCAAGGTTTTGCACTATCTATTAGCAGCGTTGAAATGATGTGTGAAAATACATTTTATACCTTTTCTATTCTCTTTCCTGTTAACTAATTTTAAACTAATATATGAAAAAAACACGGTTTGCATGAGATTCTCGACAAAATTGTTTTTCTGTTCGTTTTTTTTTTNTTTAAACTAATATATGAAAAAAACACGGTTTGCATGAGATTCTCGACAAAATTGTTTTTCTGTTCGTTTTTTTTTTCATATGTCTTTCTTTTAAGAGCAGTCGATGCAGATCTTTAAGAACAGCCATCACCCATTTCACGACANTTTTTTTTTCATATGTCTTTCTTTTAAGAGCAGTCGATGCAGATCTTTAAGAACAGCCATCACCCATTTCACGACATAATATAGTGAAAGTTATTTCAACAAATCATTAATTACACCAAATTACATATGTATATATAATTTGTTATTATGCTCATTGCGTCAGAAAAGTGGACGTTAACTTTTGTACTTGGCGGTAGTAAGAATAATAAAACTATCGAGTGCTCACGTGCTGTCAGTTGTTTCTGAGCGCTGCTCACAAAAATNTGTTTTTCTGTTCGTTTTTTTTTCATATGTCTTTCTTTTAAGAGCAGTCGATGCAGATCTTTAAGAACAGCCATCGCCCATTTCACGACATAATATAGTGAAAGTTATTTCAACAAATCATTAATTACACCAAATTACATATGTATATATAATTTGTTATTATGCTCATTGCGTCAGAAAAGTGGACGTTAACTTTTGTATTTGGCGGTAGTAAGAATAATAAAACTATCGAGTGCTCACGTGCTGTCAGTTGTTTCTGAACGCTGCTCACAAAAATNTTGGCGGTAGTAAGAATAATAAAACTATCGAGTGCTCACGTGCTGTCAGTTGTTTCTGAACGCTGCTCACAAAAATAAAGACTAATGTTTCAATAACAAGCCTACATATGTAGTCATCATTTTTAAAGCGAAGCGAGCCTTGTTCTTATGTTAAACGTGTCTGAGGCTGAAAAGTTTTTCAAAAAAAAATTTTATTTTCGCTGTGTTTAAATAATACGATATTTCGACCAATTTAACCCTGTAACATAGTAGGACTCAAGAAATTGACTCTCAAACACTAATATTTGTATTACGTGAGACACGTCTAAGAATATTAGTGTAGTTCAAGTCTTGTAACACTTGAGGGCACCATCTGTCTGCAGGTATTTGGTGTGTCCGAGGCCTGGAAGCGTGTGAGCGCTAAGGGCGACCTAGGTATGCTCGTAGAATGTCTGGTCGCCTTTACGCGAAAGGCACTGAATTGGCGTGCAGTCGCCTCTATAGGACTTTCAGTGGTGATCTCATCGTATTATGGCGTAATAACAAATATGAGGGTTTGCTGCGTATCGTTATGCTAGATTAAGAAGCCTGTACCGGAGATTTCATGCCTAAAGTGATTGTAAAACACTCGTATTAGCTATTATCCACTTAAAAAATCACATATTAAATACTTTCCGTATATGGAACTAATGTTCTGACATGGAACATTTCTTAAAATGCTATTCGTAAGCAGAAATTCCTTAAAAATAAGTTTAATCGTTTTTAAATGGCAACTATACTGCTGAATCTCTACGCTCTGTATGGGTGCGTTGGCAGATGGCGCTCTTAGCACTACGACCTTATTTTTTAGCTATTACAAAAATAATAATTTATACGCACACACAAGTTGATCTCTTGAAGCACGCGTGAAGAAATCTCTAGTACCCTTTCGTGAACTGCCGGTAAGCGCTCCAAAATGTTAAAAATTTCTGCAAGCAGCAAATGGACTAGTCAGGGAACAAAAATGAAGGAAGAAATTGTTTCACAAATGGCGAGGGCCAGCGATGAGGAATTGCCGCGGCATGCTTGCGTGTTGGCGGAGCTACCACCGCGGCGGTCCTGCGGCCTTAATGCACTTGCCGTGTCCGCCCGCAGGGACAGTCGCGAGTGTGAGTCGCCTGTCGTCTCACTACATGTCAATATTAAATGGCACAAGGAGTTGGCGAACAATGCAGAGCAAACCTCAAACCCCCAATATTCTCTATCTTTGCATTCATCACGTTGCCAATAAACTACAGTTAACACACTCACTTTCCTCACTGCATTCAAAACTATCTCACTACCCAAATTCTCAGCAAACTACCAAGAATTTTATACTATTGAGTGTTTATGAACTGACTCGCAGAGGAGTACCTAATCCTAAACTTGTATGGTGTATTTGTCTTATAGCTGGTTTGTTATATGTGTCAGAACTACCCCGATATTTCTGCAACCTCGGGGTTATAAATAAGATACAAAATATATTTTGTCAATATTATGTGAGAAATATGCAAAGGAGAAAACAAAATATAAAATCTCTACAGTGAACTGAACAATACCATACCAGGTAAGGGTTAACATTCCAAGCGTACTTAGGTGAATACCTTGCCATAAAATCCCACAAAATATAGTGCCAATGCTTAAAATTACTGTGCAAGGGTTGATACTGAGCTTATGCTCCTTGCTTCTATTCATAAACTTTGAGACGATTCACTTGGCTAGCCTTTTAAAATGAGAGCAAATAAAATAATCACTNTTACTGTGCAAGGGTTGATACTGAGCTTATGCTCCTTGCTTCTATTCATAAACTTTGAGACGATTCACTTGGCTAGTCTTTTAAAATGAGAGCAAATAAAATAATCACTTATGCGTATTCATAAATTATCAATACTTTGAACGATATCAATAATCTTACCTGAAAAGTAAATTCTCTGTTTTAGAGATCTCTTCAGACGCATGGTTGATTCAGTGTCACTGGCTCGCATTCAGCCCTCATACTTTCCCACTTAGAAACGGAAACATCATTTGGAAATACGAATTCTCTTGTAAGTCTATCATGGTTGTTTTTTTAACACGCGTTATAATATTTTAGTTCTAGCAAAACGGTAAGAAAAGTTTAAAGCAAAAAAAAAAAAACTGGGTTAGAGACCACGTTGTTGAATTTAAATCACGTAAAATACTTAATGTCTATTTACGTTTATAGTTAGAACTTCAAAATAAATTTGGTTTTAATTTCGGGTTGTTATCTGGTAATCAACACTCGTCAGGAAAATTAAGGATATATACATGCATTGTCATAATAACTACTTCGCTCAGAAGCAGACAACGAAATGGAGTGAAATTTGGCACATACAACGGTAACGAATATTTACATCAAGACAAGCCGGCTTTTTATAAATATAAGATTGAATCGTTGAATTGTACGTTTGGTACATTGTTAAACCACACTTAGCGTGGATACAAGCGGCAATACACTGTTAACCCCGTTACTTAATTCATGTATCGTTCACGTGTAGCTGTGAAATTGTCAGAAACGTAAACATGTTACCAATGTGCTAATTTTTACTCTCACGTGCACCAAATAAAGATAAAATAAATAAAATTACTATGTTTACAAATTTAAAAGTCACAGTTTTAAGTGATGTTGATACGTAGGACTTCTTTACCTGCATTGCTGTCTACTTAACTGGGAACATGTCAGAGTGTAAGTTAAATTATTCGCGGTTACAGGCAGTGAAAATTATTTTTTCAAAGTATGATCCGAAAAGTGTTCAATTAAGCGTGAAACAGATACAGTTATATGCGTTAATGTCTTCTTTAAATTGTAACTGATATTTTAATTTATGAACACTAAATTTCGTTTCTTTTTGGGTTATACCTACAGTGTTACAATATTTTGAGATAAAATTTCTTTATATCTAAGGGAAGCAGATTATTCTCACATGTAAGGTAATTTACCTCTTAAATGTAGAGTAAATTAACATTGCAAATGAAGTATTATTCCCTGATCGTACGGAAAAGTACCAGACAAAAATGTGGGAAAATCCCATATAAGTAATAACTCTCTTGTATAAGATATTTATATTTAAAAAATTCTGGAGTATAAGTACCATTTATTTCATTATTACCTATATCCTCAGACAAATAGTAACCGAATCCACAATTCTAAAATCCTCGACACTTGCCAGTGGATGGGCGCGAATCACAGTCCTCTATCTTATTTCTTTTTTGAAGTTATACATCTTTTGGCACGTTGAGGGTAAAAGTTTAGTGTGCAACGGAAGTTGCGCGTGCACAGTGTAACGAAATTTGACAGTGAACGTGGTAAGGGTATGACCCAACGCGCATGCGCGTATCGTCTATTTATAGACAAACGCAAGGTACGCAACATAGACGGTGGTTATATTTAAAACCGACAGAAAATCAGTTCATGTAACAAGCAAATTGAAAAACATTTAATTTATATTAGTAATTCATTGTGAATATATATATCTCATTAATTAATTTTACTTACATTGTGCCGTAAAAAATTTGTTTGTGACAAAATTGTATAATACAATTTTTAAAGTGTTTTCAAGCATTTGAGGTTAATTTTTGTACGTATTTCATTATGTTATTTAATCAAACATTTATCAATTGTATTTAATGTCTTTCTTAGGTAATTTTATGGTTTTACTACTAACATAAATTATTAACATACGTAATAAATTTTTATTTTAGTCACGCCAAAAAAGTATAATTTCTAACGCGCGTACATAAGTTCACGCAACCATGTTTTTTTTTGCAAACTTTTCACTTGTATTTATGCCTTAAAATATATCTTTTTTGCTTAGTATTATGCCTGCCCTAACAAATATAAGTCCTACAAGCTGTCCAACATGGCGCCTTGTTTCGTTTTATTTCTTCCTCCCATCGAGCTGCTGAGACGAAATGCACACGTCTTTAGGTAATTTCCTCTTTGTATACGATTTTCCACTGCCATGTAAGACAATTTCACTCCAAAATGCGGTTATTATATCTTACATTCAAAGGAAAATGTTTTCTAACTAAGTTTGCGAATATTACCATACAATTGTCAGGCAATTTCCCCAATACTTTTTACGGTGCAGTCTACTAAGGAGCAGAGCAGTATTAACGTAAGTTCGCAACATCGCAGTTATATGGCTTGAATACAAGATATTACATTACGCTCATGGATGTTTTGACATACACATTTGACACAAGAATATGCAATAGGGTGAAAAGGATAAACTAATTAGGTTTAAAAAAACAATGGTGCGTCTACTTATGTACGCGTGTTAGAAGTTATACTTTTTTGGCGTGACTAAAATAATGTTAATTTCAGCGGAGNGGTGCGTCTACTTATGTACGCGTGTTAGAAGTTATACTTTTTTGGCGTGACTAAAATAATGTTAATTTCAGCGGAGAGTCGTCGAACTTCTATATATGCGTCTCGAATGGGAGATGGACAACAGTCTCCACTCGTATCAAGAAGAATCGCGATGCAGCTGAAACCGTAAGCGGTAGAAAGGCGTGTTTCGCGGGTGGAACTCACGCAGCGCGGTGGCACGAAGGTCGTCTCCCCGGATTACGTAGCGCTGACTTTTCTAGCCGCGAACGGCGCCGACTATTCCCGCTTTAAAGCAAGCCAGCACCTGCTGTTACAGGCGCCTCCCCTCGGACACATGCCTTCACACGCACCTTCGCATTCATAACGGCGCGGCTCCAGTGCGACTGCAAGCTGTTATCCGCTAGAGCGTGAATACCAAATAGCCCCGGCGCCGTCGCCCGTCCGCCAAACACGTGATTTCCGAGACCGGCTCATTCTCGCGCTATCTACTGCGTCATTGAAACGCAATTGGTGGCTGAGACGTGCATTCGGACTGCCAATTACTCTTGCCGCTAGGATGGCGGAAACCTCAGTTACAACCTTATTTGGCCCTCTGCAGAAGACACACATTTTTTACCCCAATTGCTAGGTGTGTTTCGGTTACTTTTGTTTTTATAGTTGCTAGACTCTAAATTCGAATCAGCGATATCATAGAAATACTAAGTCACTAAAAGGCAATTCAGAGGGGGTTACAGACTGGTTAATTGCTCGAATGAACAGGGAATCAATGTCATGGTGTTGTATTCATCGTCATGTCTGGATATACGACATAAGAAGTGCTTTAGTTTATTCTCGTTCACTCGTATTTCAGATGGGGACATTGAACATTTTCTACACAATAAATTACAGGAAATTTGTTTGTGCGTTTTAACAAAAAAAAATTAATTGATATTCGGTAAATAATTTTCGGGATGAGAGGAATTATATTTTCGTTCAAATTAAACATATATATATATATATATAGCAATTGCGAAAGGTGACCGCTCTATACACTGTTCGCCCTCTTAAAGCTGGGCAAGAAAAATTAGTTGAATAAACAAACAACGATAATTTCGTCATGTTAAAATACTTCATTACTCGGAAATAAATGTTTATTGTGCCGCTTTGGAAAGGTTAAAACATACCTTGTTCAGCCACACTGAGAGAANCATTACTCGGAAATAAATGTTTATTGTGCCGCTTTGGAAAGGTTAAAACATACCTTGTTCAGCCACACTGAGAGAAACGTTTGTTCCAGCCAACATAGTGTTTGTATTGTTAGGAGTTGTGGTCAGGCCTTAGCTGAGCGGCCTGCCTGACCACACCTTCGCTTATTCATCCAGGACACGGACCGTGATTACTGAAATTTGTTATGAAATCGCAAACCACAGTAACCCCCTCCACCGGCCAGTAAACGGGGACAACGCAGCCGATATAGGGCAGTGNCATTACTCGGAAATAAATGTTTATTGTGCCGCTTTGGAAAGGTTAAAACATACCTTGTTCAGCCACACTGAGAGAGACGTTTGTTCCAGCCAACATAGTGTTTGTATTGTTAGGAGTTGTGGTCAGGCCCTTAGCTGAGCGGCCTGCCTGACCACACCTTCGCTTATTCATCCAGGACACGAACCGTGATTACTGAAATTAGTTATGAAATCGCAAACCACAGTAACGGGGAGGTGGCCGGTCATTTGCCCCTGTTGCGTCGGCTATATCCCGTCAGTAACCCGTGGGCGGTGTCTTTTGTCATCAAGCCATTGGAACGAGAAGACCACTGAATATGGGTGTGTCCGGGCGTCGACTTCCGCCACCTTAATCAACCTACGTAATCATTAACAAGGTGGGGACTCTTCAAGTAGACTTTACTCAGAATGTGGCTGGTTAAATTTTTATAATTCAATATAAATTAATATTTCAGTATATTTGTATAGCTCTCCCCGCGCATATTCGACCATGCTTATATAAAAATAATATTATGCAACCTTTATGTAAAATAAACCCCTATTTATATAGTGTTAATTACATAACTCCTATCAATAACTAGCTGCGCTCATAAAGCCCCGTTAAGGAATGATGAAAGAATCATAAATCATTTTCATAACCAATGGTGGAGGCTAGAATCCTCCCTACCCTACCGCAGCCTTGCATAAGTTACTCTCCATCCACCCACACATTTAAATAAATTCCTCCGCCCACCCACGCTTATTTCCGTAGGAGTTGTAACAATAATTCTGCTACGTCCATTTTTATCATTAAAAAATTGCTTTCCAGAAGCAATGCCATTTAAGNAGGAGTTGTAACAATAATTCTGCTACGTCCATTTTTATCATTAAAAAATTGCTTTCCAGAAGCAATGCCATTTAAGTAATATCATGCCATTTACTTTAAAGAATGAATTACATTTAAATAACAATTTATATCTTACAGCCCAATATCCCAACTTACAAAGTAAATAGTTGATCCCTAAATAACAAACAGTATTTCAATTGAAAGTACTTCATATTGTCTTGAACGTTCCTAATCACGTAAATAAGATTGTGCACAATTTACCCAATCAAACTCATTTAAGTAATCTAAATTTCAATTCCCTGTGTGCGCTGAATATTGTTATTTCGAACGAAACTATTGTTGTGGTAGTGATTCTTAATCCCANAATTTCAATTCCCTGTGTGCGCTGAATATTGTTATTTCGAACGAAACTATTGTTGTGGTAGTGATTCTTAATCCCATGAGCATTTTCATGAAATTAACTTTCAACTCGAGCTAATTTAATATATTCCATGCAGTACACCATATTGTACATAGTTATATATTGCTGTGCACAGATAAAGTAGAATCATTTTATGATACTTTCCCCTCATTCTACATACTGTATATTTAATAAACTTCTCATACCATGCATAGAAATAAGGAATGACAGATAACNCTTTCCCCTCATTCTACATACTGTATATTTAATAAACTTCTCATACCATGCATAGAAATAAGGAATGACAGATAACAACGAGATTTTAGTATTCTGACATAAAGCCCGTATTACGTTATTAGTTGCCATATGAAAGGACGAGAAGTCGCAGCTATGTGTCAGGCGATGCGACTGAGTTGCAAAGTGCCAAAGCAACACATTCCCCGCATCAGAACTTTCTCGTGGCTCGAGTGACGCAGTGATTGCCAAACTGCGTACCGGCGCACACCACGCAATTGTATTTCCTCATGCCGACTTTAATACCGAGGGCATTCATTCCATAATATAATTAACGGATACCGCAACTGTCCAAATTGACAGGAAATTACACATTCTAAGTAAAGCTATTAATAATATTACTATCTCACAAAACTCCCATCTTAACTCACAGCATGTTACCGAGTTACTCACCTCGGTGCAACAGATGTCTTTCACTTCTATATTAGAATTATTCAGCTCCCTATTGAGAAACCAAGAACTTACTACGTACACACATCACGTACTGTAAAAATAACTATCTACCACTAAATTTTATACTATCAGAAACCATTCAGAAACACATAAGTAAAATCCAAAATACCGTATCAAATAGTAAAATGATACTATCACTCCCACCAGCTAATATTAATATGTATTTTCATTTACCTATTGCAGAATGTTCCCTCACAGAAACGCAAATGGTTCTAAAGCTACAGGCACCCTTAATTTAAAAAAAAAACAATTGGAAAATATACATTTTTTTTTCTGATGCTTTTCAGTTCAAAAATCGCTTATGTTATATAATACAAAAGGAAATTACTGTACTAGCTGATATGAACACGCACAAAACATAAGACATTCCAATGCCCTCGGAAAATTAATTTGAAATATACCGAATACCAGAAATACTTGTTACCACCGATAAAACAAAAATCATCAAGGCACCCATTGAAATAGGCACTGTAGCGCCTACTACAGAAGATTGCTCATTCCATTGCATAAATAACAACAAAATTACTACTATACAAATGCAACCACACGTATACTAAATTGCCAATGCACTCACTGAGTTGTATATTAGTTGTACCAAAAAAAAACAACTCACGTACTGTGTGACATGACAACATTAGAAAATTGGAAATTTTACTTCCATGCGGATGCAATCTACACCATGGATGCAATACTTTATACGCGGGATTAATATTTGCGACACGCGCGCACTACACAATACAACAGTGCATACGGGTGTCCAATTCATTGATTGAAGGATATCCAATTTCCAACAGAACAATTGAGCACCTTCAAAGACGTTACCATTACCAAAATTATGCGCCTACTCCACACTCAATGGAATGTCCGTACCAACCTTACAGACAACACTTCCCCGCCGATATAAATTTTCTCTCTCAACCGATAATACTTTCCTCTACACTCTTCTATNAACAATTGAGCACCTTCAAAGACGTTACCATTACCAAAATTATGCGCCTACTCCACACTCAATGGAATGTCCGTATCAACCTTACAGACAACACTTCCCCGCCGATATAAATTTTCTCTCTCAACCGATAATACTTTCCTCTACACTCTTCTATTCAATTACGTATGCGAAGTTCTCGTACATAAGCATTTAACTATTCACCGTACTAATATATTTAATCTTATTCCTCTATACACGTGTGGTACAAATTGCGGCGAGTTTACGGAGTAACTAAGGCCTCACAAACCGCCAACGCAAGCCAGTGTTCCTACCTTGCAACAATCAGCCACCCATCCCTGCCCGTTCCCGTTCATCAGGAAATACGACCAGTAACAGCGGAGAACTAACGGACCCTGTGAGAAGATAACAACTGTTACGCGGCGGAGTTTCCACAACTACGGCTTTTGAGGAAAACAGAGCACTACGATGACCCGTCACGAAAACGGCGGCGACCACTGACGCGAACTGGCCCGCGTTGCGTCTCGACTTAAACTAACGACCTCAGCGCGCTGGGATAATGTGCACCAGGAGGCCTTGCATATCTGAGTGTCACCGAAAACGGCGAGTACAGTCAGCATTGCGCATCGCCTCGCCCACGGGTAACTGACCGCACTCGTGCAGGACGCCAACATGACGGTGATCATTCACCTTTCATGTCGTCATCGATCTAAATAATTCCCCTTCCGATAGCTCTCACAACATTCCCTTTTTTTTAGTGTCATAAAACTTTTTTTTTTTTTTTTACATATACCGCAGTATCTCTCCTACCCATCCCAAACGCTCAGCTTATTCGACCCTGATCGGACACTGGGCACAATATCCAGTAACGATTAAATATGAGGCCAGGCAAATACCATTAACATTACTTATACCATATTTCCTTACTATGCCTTTTGCCTGATATATAGACCTACCGATAGATACATCCAAAAACAGTACGTAAACAATTATAGTGTACGAAACAACATTATTAGCTTATGATGAATTTAAAATTAGTAAGACTACCGGCTTCTACCATTATAATGATGGATTTGTTTTATTGCACAGTCAAATACAAATCCTGGACAATAGCATGATAGAACAATGTCAAAGTCGTAATTGATGTGGTCATATTATATATAAAAGTGGTACGTGACGTTACTGTGATAAGATGGTATCTAACCAGTGAGTGTTGTTGAAATTAAAATTGAATCCCTTTAGTAACTGTAAACGAGGAAAAATAAGGGTAGAGGGAATATGATTTTAAAATACGTAGCAATACGTACAGAGACGGTCAAGACGGAGATGTTCAAAATAGCGTAAAGTTATTGAATGTATTCTAACATACACCAGCATTTAAAGATAGTAATAACAAGTGTTGAATGCTATATATGTTTAATATTTTACATTAGAAAATGTGTCATTGTTAATAAAAAGCGTTTAAATATATTGATAGTTATATTTGTGTATAATATAAATTGTTGTTTATAATGAGACTTCATATTATTGTGAAGCTAAATATTTGATTGCTAATTTCTTCATTGTACATTATACTGTACATAGATTCATGATGGAGGCCTCCCATGGTGTAATTTAAACTTCTATTTAATTGTATATTCTGTATATTTTAAGGAAATCTTACATNCATGGTGTAATTTAAACTTCTATTTAATTGTATATTCTGTATATTTTAAGGAAATCTTACATGTTTAAAAAAAAAATGTTTTGTACGAGTGTTTTGTTACATGCAGAGACAGTCTAAGTGGTGAATTTTAAGAACGAAAACTTNAAAAAAAAATGTTTTGTACGAGTGTTTTGTTACATGCAGAGACAGTCTAAGTGGTGAATTTTAAGAACGAAAACTTCTGTATAGTTGTACAAGTTCAGGTTCTTGTAGCAACTTCTATGTTATCTATTTACTACCCAACTTCTAGCCCCTTCCTCCATTACCACCGTTAACTATCCCCGTCCACCGTGTTAGCTCCCACACCATTACTTACCCCCACCAGCACACTTGCTTCGGACTACATACATACGTCACTTCGACCACATCCAGTTCACGCCCATCAGGCCGCAACCCATACTTCGCCGACCCGGTGTCTCAGTCACTCACCAGTACACGACGAACTACTCTCCGCCATCACTTATCGCCCACTTATACAACCCCACAACCTACAGAAGAGACACAATACGATAGTTAAAACTTTCACCGCCTATACCACGTTTCGCTGGCTATACAGGGAGCTTCTTACTCAATGCCTGCTTCAGTTTCAGAAAATCTTATCCGTTCTCACTACGATTCTTCTCTACCAGGACCTTGGGCGAGATTACGACATTTCTTCTTCATTACGTTGGTGGTGAGGTTACGATTAAAACACAAGAAACGCTGTCGGGTAAGGCAGGAATGCGGCCAACGACTGTTATTCAAACAATGTCCACAAGCAACAGGGACTGTAACGCAACGACTGAAAATGCAGGAATCTGCAGGAGTACGTAGAATATCTGGGTCTGGCTGACACAGTGGGGTTGCGACAATTTCATCAACATATAATGGCAGTAACCCCGCCCAGGCGACAAAGGAGACCCAATAGGAATCAAGGATGTTGGAGAAGGTGGGTGTGAACGAGAAAAGTGTGGTGGACACGGCGGTTAAGGGCCGGTGTGTCAGTCGGCGTCGGTCCGAGCGGCGATTGGGGGTAAGAGTCGTACGCTAGGGTGAGAGTACAAGTTCGGAGCTCCTTATATTCTTGTACTCCCATAACAGATTGTCCTTCACACCTACCTCGATCCCTAACCCCACCAACGACATCAGCTGTAATTATTGTAAGTTGAATCTTTAAAGATCCTCCTGTATTAATTAGTTTTGGCTACATTAATTGTTCCCTAACTTCCCTTCATGAACTGCATGATTTATACTCCCCTTAAGGAAATCAAATTATTTGTATAGGGAAAAAAACATATGTTGTTCCCCCAAAAAATATTTTTCTGGGTAAACAAAATTTATAAAGCAACAAAATTAATTTTGTTTATTTAAAAAAACACACGCTTGAATTAAAAACCCTTCTATATTAGGACAAAAAAAATTATACTGTCAACAAAATGTTTAGTCGAATCAACTGTATATATTTATTTAGCCACTTATTTGATTGCCTTCGTTTGAAAATACAGCTAGAGAGTGTATTTGTATATTTGTGACGTTAAGGATAGTAACAGTGTTTGTTAGAGCATTTATTGATTCTTAATAATGGTATAAATATCNTGTATATTTGTGACGTTAAGGATAGTAACAGTGTTTGTTAGAGCATTTATTGATTCTTAATAATGGTATAAATATCCTCATACAACTAGTTGAACAGGAAACTAAAATGTAAAGCTGTAAAACCTAAAATATTTATTTGCGCACGTTGTCTAAAATTTAAATGTATGTACTCCAAAACATTCCAGTTGCGTTAGTAGTTGCTTTAGCTGTAGTTACTAGGGTGCAGTGCTCGGGACTTAACTATTTCGATTTAAATCTTGGTCGGAAATTCCAATTTTTTTCATACTTGTTAAAGCTGTTAAATGTACGCAGAACCAAATAAATCTTTAGTTGCACCAACCAAATGTTTGTTTCGGGCAACCAAATAAGAACAACATAGTAATTAGGTTTCATCAACAAAGTACTTGACTTCCCTTATACAAACAATGTTCGCTGCTCTTCGCTATGACTAATTTCTCAGCAATTCTGCTCCAAGCTGTTGTTATAACGAGTATCGCGGAAGCGGAGTCTTATAATCTGAGTGGCATAGCAGAACTAGGCCTTGCACGCCACTGTTGCAAACACCGGACACACAGCGTACGGTTCTCCACTATTTGACGCAGATCACAGCAAATGTACCACCGTGCATTGTAGTGACGCTCTTGTAGCTGTTGCTTTGTTCACTGTGTCCTCAGATTTGTGTCTGCTTATACTGTTTTTCGTGTCATATAAAGTTTTGTAAAAATAAATATGTGTGTTATGTATGCCGTAAAAAAAAATACTATAACACGAACATAGAATTAAATAAATATTCATTAGTAATATGTACACAGTGCTGCAGCATTACCAAATAGCTTAAAGTAATACTCTTGGCATTTNGTATATTTGTGACGTTAAGGATAGTAACAGTGTTTGTTAGAGCATTTATTGATTCTTAATAATGGTATAAATATCGTAATACAACTAGTTGAACAGGAAACTAAAATGTAAAGCTGTAAAACCTAAAATATTTATTTGCGCACGTTGTCTAGAATTTAAATGTATGTACTCCAAAACATTCCAGTTGCGTTAGTAGTTGCTTTAGCTGTAGTTACTAGGGTGCAGTGCTCGGGACTTAACTATTTCGATTTAAATCTTGGTCGGAAATTCCAATTTTTTTCATACTTGTTAAAGCTGTTAAATGTACGCAGAACCAAATAAATCTTTAGTTGCACCAACCAAATGTTTGTTTCGGGCAACCAAATAAGAACAACATAGTAATTAGGTTTCATCAACAAAGTACTTGACTTCCCTTATACAAACAATGTTCGCTGCTCTTCGCTATGACTAATTTCTCAGCAATTCTGCTCCAAGCTCTTGTTATAACGAGTATCGCGGAAGCGGAGTCTTATAATCTGAGTGGCATAGCAGAACTAGGCCTTGCACGCCACTGTTGCAAACACCGGACACACAGCGTACGGTTCTCCACTATTTGACGCAGATCACAGCAAATGTACCACCGTGCATTGTAGTGACGCTCTTGTAGCTGTTGCTTTGTTCACTGTGTCCTCAGATTTGTGTCTGCTTATACTGTTTTTCGTGTCATATAAAGTTTTGTAAAAATAAATATGTGTGTTATGTATACCGTAAAAAAAAATACTATAACACGAACATAGAATCAAATAAATATTCATTAGTAATATGTACACAGTGCTGCAGCATTACCAAATAGCTTAAAGTAATACTCTTGGCATTTNAAATAAATATTCATTAGTAATATGTACACAGTGCTGCAGCATTACCAAATAGCTTAAAGTAATACTCTTGGCATTTAGCTCGAGTGGTAAAAACACCGGAGTCAACTGACAGGATATACCCGAATTCCTAGATTTATTTATACTTACTCTTTGTAAACTTTTATTGTAAATGTATATAGTGACGTTAATATTACATATTCCTATGCACAATTGTGATCTTGCAACTTATGTAGAGGCCCGGCATTTTTGCGAGTTCATTTGACAGTTAGCTTAACTTGACGATCCTGCATACACCCCAGGGGCTACCAATTGTTAATTGGCTGGTGCCTTTGTGAATAATACTAAATTCTGTGCACTAGGTGGTGCTTAGTTAGTTCGGTATTTTTCTACATGTGTGTTAATGGTTCACAGTGTTGTACGTTGTGTCAGGTATAGACTAAAAATTACGTAGACCGATTATTCGTCTTCTGCGCATGTATCGAACATTGACCTACCCCAAAACCAACACAAACAAGCGTCAAAGTCCCATGGTCAACAGTGATGAACGTGTTTGTTTATATCTTAATTTTCAAAAGACAAGTACTTTTATGTGATTAAAATACTTCTATCAATTTTAATGTAATCTAATTGCATAAAAAATTGGCGAGGGGAAGTATAAAAACATCTAAAATCATTTGTTTACATGAAGAGTGTTCTAATCTGAAGTAAATCCAGGTCGTTTATGATAAATGCATCGGCAGAAGAACATTCCAGTGTTGGAAGACGGAGACTAGTTC
The DNA here is from genome assembly GCA_002778355.1 of Clitarchus hookeri. Taxonomy (NCBI): domain Eukaryota; kingdom Metazoa; phylum Arthropoda; class Insecta; order Phasmatodea; family Phasmatidae; genus Clitarchus; species Clitarchus hookeri. The sequence continues at coordinate 150,711 of NQII01002554.1, forward strand.
TTCGCAGCCAGCAAGGTCGCTCTACCCCATATTCACTACACAGTGACAGGAAACGAGTGACCCTATTACAAAAAAAACGGGGAAATGTAAGTCTGCGAAGTGGAACCTGGCAGCGCTTGAACTCGCGAAGTTTCCGGCTCTCTACTGATAAGACATCTTAAACCTGTTGTAGAAATTATAAAGTTAAGAAATTTTTTCCCAAGGGATTGTCACACACGCTGCGAATATGATATTTTACAATGAGATCAGATGAAGCTCATTTACGCAATACGATGTATCAACTTGCACGCCGCATAAACNCAGATGAAGCTCATTTACGCAATACGATGTATCAACTTGCACGCCGCATAAACCTCTCGATAGGTGTAATTGGAATTTTACGAGCAATACATACTTGAATACATGTCACGTCTACAAACCCTACCATTAAGGAATATAAATGTGTCGTTATCGCTTGTAAGCTGTTTCCAATTTGCCAAGCGAATTTAATAATATTATTTAAGAGGAATATTGCACAGTAAATTTTAATGCATTCAAAACTAAGGAAATATACAAGAATTCATTGTCACTTAAAAATTGACGTGTGACAGATTAGGAGTATTAGTGCGGCGCTGCCACCCAACAATTCCCCTCCCCCTCCACCGCGGCAGCATAACCAGTGTAGTGGCTTAGAGAGACGTGGCAATCGCCGTCACCACAGGGAAAGGTCAAGCCGAGAAAGATGCGTGTGCTGGCTATTACATGTGTCGCTGATGCGTAGCCCCC
>NQII01002554.1:167468-263050 GCA_002778355.1 Clitarchus hookeri
GCAAAATCGCCGCGCCACATATCACGTAATCTACGTACAGAAAAGGGAGGGAGTTTGTCTCGTGAGTTCATTTACCAGTTAACCTGTCCAAGCAACAATAAAACTCGATTATGTGAACTCACAAATTTAGTGTATGTTATTAGTAAATTGGACCTACAGACAACAGTGTCGACGTATTTATACGCCCGATCACTGAGGGCTAGCATCAAGTGCTGGCGCCTCACGCCACAGAGCAGAATCAATACCTACTTCCAAACTTCAGCAATTGGCAGGTTCCATTACATCAAATATATGTGCAACTCCCGCCTTACGATGTTTGCGTTCCGCATGCCGTAATTAGATTTCTAAAATGTCATCGTCGTATGTGTATGTGGCAGCTGCCAACTTTCTGGAGGCGGAAGAGGAAGGGAAAAAAATTATAAGAAGCCTTATTGGTCCCTACAAGGGTATGTGTACACACTTGGTGAACAAGAGAATATTCCCACTGCAGGCTGTCCTTTAAATATAACGGATATAGCAGCTTTCACAGATTTCTATGTTTATAAGTCTCGGCGTAAACAATTCAGAAAACACGTTATACTTATTAAAGTTAACGTTTATTATTTACGTTCTTTATGCAAAGTAACGTACTGTTAGTAACAGGTGGGAAGGTCNTACTTATTAAAGTTAACGTTTATTATTTACGTTCTTTATGCAAAGTAACGTACTGTTAGTAACAGGTGGGAAGGTACCTGGAAGGAATTTGCTTTAGCTTGAGAGCACAAGTCTTAAACACGGGACCGATGTTTACGCATGACATCACATATCTCCAGCTAAGAGTCAACAACTGCATACCCCTCCACTCCGGGCTTGTTCATTATCCATTTCNTACTTATTAAAGTTAACGTTTATTATTTACGTTCTTTATGCAAAGTAACGTACTGTTAGTAACAGGTGGGAAGGTCCCTGGAAGGAATTTGCTTTAGCTTGAGAGCACAAGTCTTAAACACGGGACCGATGTTTACCCATGACATCACATATCTCCAGCTAAGAGTCAACAACTGCATACCCCTCCACTCCGGGCTTGTTCATTATCCATTTCNCATGACATCACATATCTCCAGCTAAGAGTCAACAACTGCATACCCCTCCACTCCGGGCTTGTTCATTATCCATTTCAGTCGACGACAGACTTTTGTTAAACTTTTTTTCACATTATTAATCTTTAAAATTTAAAACTCTTATTTATAAGAATCCCGTACTGAAAAGTGCCTTCTTATGTATTCTCTTATTCTATGAACGTAATTTTGATCATTCCCAAGTTTATAATTATGTGGATACATTATATATATATATATCTCTCTCTGGCTTGTCAAGTAGAGTATTTGCATATGGGTATTCGTAAGAGTTAATAATGCAATAATAATATTAAAATAAATTAAAGTACGTAAAACTGAACAATATACGTTGATTCATCATCTAGCGCACAATTTGGCGCTTATTTGTTACAGAAATACACCGTTTATATTGATCCTTGAAGAATTCACAGAAATTAAAGTTCTCGATAAATACTGTAAATATCTCAGAATTTGAGGAAACAGGTTTATTTCAAAAATAACAAATTTCGAGATTTTTTCAATTCCCTTAAAGTGCATTTCAAACTGGGTGTCTCAACCCATAGGGGAGTGGCCTCCATTTGTTCAAAGTGTCACGCACTAGCCATGTAAACTAAATACAAACATATTATTTTAGAAATATTAAATTAGAAATTTACAAAAGTATAAATGAAGGAAGAAAGTGAGCTCCCATTACCTATAGCTTCAAACAGAGAACAACGCAGTGTCTGTGAGTCACGTGACATTGACAGACGCGCATATTAGCTCAGTCCCTGTCTCCATATGGCACTATGGCAGCTCTGTATAACACTAGGTTCACGCGCCATCAGCTCTCCTCACTAAACTTAATAATTTACCACTGAAACCGCATAATTCAGTAGTGACTGTGACCACGGACGATGCAGAACTGTGTGTTTTTTTTGTCTTCCTTATTTTGTATAATTGTGCGTAGTTGTGAACTCGTCTTGTATTTCACTTTTAATCTGGTTCCCGTAGTAAGACGTATCGCCAACAGCAAGCTCATTAGAGACGGAGTAAGCAGCTCAGTGAAGATGGAGCGAGGAGGGGTTGCGGCCAGGGCCTGTGGTAACGAACCATCCCAGCATTCACCTGGATGGACTTCGGGAAAAGATGGAAAACCGAAATCAGGATGGACGAACTGGAAATCTTACCCAGATCCTTCCGAATGCGAGTCGGAATGTTTACCAGTGCGTCTCCTCGCTCAGTGTTCCCGTAGTATAGTCTTATATCGTGCAAAGCGACTATTTCTNCGGAATGTTTACCAGTGCGTCTCCTCGCTCAGTGTTCCCGTAGTATAGTCTTATATCGTGCAAAGCGACTATTTCTTTTACGCTGTGTCTGTAATGAATACATTTACTGTACCTGCGTGAAAAAACCAGTCAGTATCGTTAACGGTTCAACAGGTGTCATGAAAACTAGTGATAACTAAACGGATGGCAGCCATTCAAAATAGTGTGTGATTTCTCATTGTGCCATGTTGTGATATTCGTCTTTAACAAATTTTTGAAATTTGCTTTTGTTAGCAATTTCCTCATTTTTGATTAAACGGTAATTAATTTTCTGAAAATTTTACTCTCAAAACGCTTTAAGTAAACTTAAAATTTAAAGATAATGTAAATTTAAAATTTTTTTTTAAATTACGGTATTAATTTTGAAATTGGTAGTTTTGCAACAACTTATACTAATGCTATAATAACTTAGTTCGTGGCTCTTAAGTAGCAACCCTGTTTTGGTGTGATCTGTTTCGCTTCACAGTTGTCATGCCAGATGGTGGGGTGTGTGTTCTTTAAAATGTTTGATGTTATATTGTTTTGTATTTTTTGCTGTTATAGTAATTTATCGTGCAAATTAAACATAAAAATAACACGTGTGGTGTTATTTTATCATAATAGTTTTTGGGACAACAACACGGTGATTAGAGAGATCGAGTGGTCATGTTGTGTTGTCAGAAACAGCCAAGTAATTTTTGTACATAAAAAAAGTGATGATTTTTACTTCTTCTTAGACAACTACTGCCATTGAAGTTGTTAGAATTTTTGCTAGTTTTTAATCGACTAACATCATGTTAAAGTAATTGCTGACCGCTAGGGTGAGTGAATCGAATGCTATTAAGTTGCTGTCACAAGGTAACTGTTTTTTTAATTGACTTATTATTTCTTTATCGGTTTTGTCACTTTATAGCAGTTCAACTTGTAACTGTCCATTATGTAATATACGCTTTCGTACGTCTGCATACATTGTTGTATTGCTAAATTATTAAGGACATGGCCAGAACTAAATATAAAAAATAATTTTGTTACTGTATTTTTTAATTATGTATGGCAAATACATAATTTTAATTTCTTTTGTATTAAATTTAGTGGGAATCGGCTGATGTGTCCCCGAGAAATGGCATACAACCTCAATTTTTTTTCACGTGACGAACTTCATAAATGGCTAATAAAAATGTTAGTTACTGTATTATCACACTTGACAATTGTCATAGAGACTATCAGCACATAAAGTTCGGTAGAAATTGTTTTGGAAATGTGGAATACAAAGCAAACATATTAACATGCATGTTATTTCGAATGTATTTTGCCAGCCGCTTATATCATACAAATTGAGATAGGACTACAAAAATGTACTCTGTAGCATGAATATGCTGGGACTTATATAATGGTTTCCTGAGATCGGATATAGAAGTTTAATTTTGCATATGGTGCTATCTTCTAAAATGGCGGAGAAAAATGTTTATGAATTAGCTAATTATATGCTTGCATAGATACTGTCAGTATACAAAGTTAATTTATTTTTTGTTACATTGTTTCATGGGTAAAGTATACTAAGCTAAAATGTTAAGTATCTAACCTACTGAAAACATATAAAATAATACGACCTACCATTGTAAAATTGCTTCGCCAAATTTAGTAGGAATCAGTTGATATTTCCCGAGATATGACATAAAAACTTTATTTTTTTCATTTGAAGCTATCTTCAAAACGGTAGAGCAATAAGGCTCTGTAAGACATATTCAATAATTGTAAAAGATACTGCAGGAATGCAGAGATACGTTGAAATTTGTTTCATAGTTTCGTAGATAAAGCATACTAAGCTAAAAGGTTTATATAACCACAATTTTGATAATAAATGTGTCGACCAACCCAGCCCATATCAGTTTACATAGTCTGCCGTAATTCTATTTGTTTTTCAAATTCGGTAGGAATCTGTTGTTTTTCGAATATATGACATAATATTTGTATTATATTATGTAATGCTATCTTATTAAACGGCGGACAAACGAGACTTGGTGTAGACAGATTTTATAGTTTTGTACCACATACTCATAATATACAAGGTACCGACGATATAGCATACTATGCTAATAAAGCTGTTTGTCTGTCATTTTGAAAATTAACTTCTGACTCAATTCAACTATTTTAGTTTACATCACCTGCCGCATTACTACTTGTTTGCCGAATTTGGTAGGAANCCGAATGTTTACCAGTGCGTCTCCTCGCTCAGTGTTCCCGTAGTATAGTCTTATATCGTGCAAAGCGACTATTTCCTTTACGCTGTATCTGTAATGAATACATTTACTGTACCTACGTGAAAAAACCAGTCAGTATCGTTAACGGTTCAACAGGTGTCATGAAAACTAGTGATAACTAAACGGATGGCAGCCATTCAAAATAGTGTGTGATTTCTCATTGTGCCATGTTGTGATATTCGTCTTTAACAAATTTTTGAAATTTGCTTTTGTTAGCAATTTCCTCATTTTTGATTAAACGGTAATTAATTTTCTGAAAATTTTACTCTCAAAGCGCTTTAAGTAAACTTAAAATTTAAAGATAATGTAAATTTAAAATTTATTTGAAATTACGGTATTAATTTTGAAATTGGTAGTTTTGCAACAACTTATACTAATGCTATAATAACTTAGTTCGTGGCTCTTAAGTAGCAACCCTGTTTTGATGTGAGCTGTTTCGCTTCACAGTTGTCATGCCAGATGGTGGGGTGTGTGTTCTTTAAAATGTTTGATGTTATATTGTTTTGTATTTTTTGATGTTATAGTAATTTATCGTGCAAATTAAACATAAAAATAACACGTGTGGTGTTATTTTATCATAATAGTTTTTGGGACAACAACACGGTGATTAGAGAGATCGAGTGGTCATGTTGTGTTGTCGGAAACAGCCAAGTAATTTTTGTACATAAAAAAAGTGATGATTTTTACTTCTTCTTAGACAACTACTGCCATTGAAGTTGTTAGAATTTTTGCTAGTTTTTAATCGACTAACATCATGTTAAAGTAATTGCTGACCGCTAGGGTGAGTGAATCGAATGCTATTAAGTTGCTGTCACAAGGTAACTGTTTTTTTAATTGACTTATTATTTCTTTATCGGTTTTGTCACTTTATAGCAGTCCAACTTGTAACTGTCCATTATGTAATATACCCTTTCGTACGTCTGCATACATTGTTGTATTGCTAAATTATTAAGGACATGGCCAGAATTAAATATAAAAAATAATTTTGTTACTGTATTTTTTAATTATGTATGGCAAATACATAATTTTAATTTCTTTTGTATTAAATTTAGTGGGAATCGGCTGATGTGTCCCCGAGAAATGGCATACAACCTCAATTTTTTTTCACGTGACGAACTTCATAAATGGCTAATAAAAATGTTAGTTACTGTATTATCACACTTGACAATTATCATAGAGGCTATCAGCACATAAAGTTCGGTAGAAAATGTTTTGGAAATGTGGAATACAAAGCAAACATATTAACATGCATGTTATTTCGAATGTATTTTGCCAGCCGCTTATATCATACAAATTGAGATAGGACTACAAAAATGTACTCTGTAGCATGAATATGCTGGGACTTATATAATGGTTTCCTGAGATCGGATATAGAAGTTTAATTTTGCATATGGTGCTATCTTCTAAAATGGCGGAGAAAAACGTTTATGAATAAGCTAATTATATGCTTGCATAGATACTGTCAGTATACAAAGTTAATTTATTTTTTGTTACATTGTTTCATAGGTAAAGTATACTAAGCTAAAATGTTAAGTATCTAACCTACTGAAAACATATAAAATAATACGACCTACCATTGTAAAATTGCTTCGCCAAATTTAGTAGGAATCAGTTGATATTTCCCGAGATATGACATAAAAACTTTATTTTTTTCATTTGAAGCTATCTTCAAAACGGTAGAGCAATAAGGCTCTGTAAGACATATTCAATAATTGTAAAAGATACTGCAGGAATGCAGAGATACGTTGAAATTTGTTTCATAGTTTCGTAGATAAAGCATACTAAGCTAAAAGGTTTATATAACCACAATTTTGATAATAAATGTGTCGACCAACCCAGCCCATATCAGTTTACATAGTCTGCCGTAATTCTATTTGTTTTTCAAATTCGGTAGGAATCTGTTGTTTTTCGAATATATGACATAATATTTGTATTATATTATGTAATGCTATCTTATTAAACGGTGGACAAAAGATACTTGGTGTAGACAGATTTTGTAGTTTTGTACCGCATACTCATAATATACAAGGTATCGACGATATAGCATACTATGCTGATAAAGCTGTTTGTCTGTCATTTTGAAAATAAACTTCTGACTCAATTCAACTATTTTAGTTTACATCACCTGCCGCATTACTACTTGTTTGCCGAATTTGGTAGGAANAACTTCTGACTCAATTCAACTATTTTAGTTTACATCACCTGCCGCATTACTACTTGTTTGCCGAATTTGGTAGGAATCGGTCAACTGTTTCCAGAGGTATGTCATAAAAATTTATTTATTCATGTGATTATGTCTTACAAATTGGCCGACAAAATATTTCGTGTAAACACATTTGATATTTGCAATATATACTGCTAACATATTAGAGTAATTGGAAATTTGTTACATGTGACGTGTAACGTCTTTGGGAATAGAAGCCTCGCTGACCCCCTTTGCGAGCGCCTCCCAGTCGACACGTGTCACGAGGCAGGTGGNACGTCTTTGGGAATAGAAGCCTCGCTGACCCCCTTTGCGAGCGCCTCCCAGTCGACACGTGTCACGAGGCAGGTGACGGATCGCAGTTACATGTGTCCTACGGCTTAGGCCTTCCCTACCACCCTCCCACCCCCCTACGCCTCTAGCAAGCCNCGGATCGCAGTTACATGTGTCCTACGGCTTAGGCCTTCCCTACCACCCTCCCACCCCCCTACGCCTCTAGCAAGCCCGTGATATATGTTGAGCGCAGAGGTTTTACGAGATATAGAAACGCAGTTCGCCTAAATTCAGAAAACACGCACTGAGAAATAGCTGACAGAGCAGGCGAGGAGCAAGGTGCCCCCTTCCCCCAATCTTCAGGAATGAGGTAACGTGTTTTGAAAGGCATTGTTCTGCTTTATTACACCTCACCCCCTTCCCCAATAATAGAGACATGTGCCGACACTTAAGAGGGGAGGCTGGCGACCATATAAACCCCTTTTCGAGAGAAGATGGATCAGTTCATTATTGCCGAGCCGAGAGGTTAGTCGGGACAGTTGATTATTACCACCCAGAGACGTTAGTTCGAGGGTTCAGTCAGTTCTAGAGTACCGCGCAGAGAGTAGGTCGGGAGATCGGACTCCCGTCCCCGTCCATCAGTCGGACAGTTCATTATCACCGCGCCGAGGGATGAGTTGCGTCAAGGAATCCGAACCGCAGTCCAGGGAGACGACACAAAGTGCGGGCCTTTTTTTCCAAGGCCTACCACTTCACTGGAGCTCATCCCCAGATGACAGCCTACCAACACCCACCACAGAGTTAAGTATAAAAGTCACCGCCCAGAGAAGCCCCACTCCACCACGAAGTCGCCCAGTAAATACGAATAGCCAAATTAGAATACCACACCTCGGAAGTGTTACTGTATGTGTTTTTTGTTCAAACTCGAGACAATATAATTATTCAGTTAAGTGAAAAGTCAAAAGACTACCTCATTGCAATACCCTTAACCTTGTCGCGTGACAGTTTGGAGGATTATAGCACGCCTTTGGCTCACTTCCCTCACCCCCTTGCCCCACCCCCTTCAACCTTTAGCGCACCTTGCTGTCGCCTTCGAATAGGCACGTGGCATGGAAAATCTCCAGACACGTGAAGCTGAAGCGGAGGCCTTCCCCCCCCCCCNAAAAGAATTGTAATATCGATTTAAATGGTGTGTTTTTACATGGTATACCATGGTATTAGTCATATGCCAAATTTGACGAGAATCGGTCATGTAGTTTCGAGATATAACGTAAAATATTTACATATTCATGAAGTGCTATTTTCCAAGATGGCCGAACAACAACACTATTCATGACTAAATTAAGTGTTTACTGGATGCATTGTCAAAATATAAAATTTGGTTTAAATTGGTTGTTGTTCCCGAGATATGACATTGCACCCTAACCTTTAAATTACCACAGTTTTGAAAGTAACTACAAAATTTAAATGTCCATACTATTCACTTTAAGCGTTGTCACAAGGCAGAGCTTGGTGAAATTTGGTTAATGTGTTCAAAAGTTTTTAAAGGACACACATATACACACAAAGGCACATGCATTCCCCAAAACACCCCCACAATCTGCTTCCCCATGCTGAGGCAGGCATTTGTCTTAGTAACGAGGGTTAATTTGTGCTATAAGTTCAGGGATCCAGTGTTGAAGTTGTTTGACCACAAAAATAAAACAGATTCTATAGCTCTGCCAACAAAAATATACGAAGTGAAAAAGATAACTTGCTAATCTTTGTTATACGTATTCATCAATAAACAAATTGTATTCCAATCTGCAAGGAAAGGACAAAAAATTACTCATTGTCGCAAAAAGTGAAAACGACAGTAGTGAATGCATCTGCCAGTGATTTAAATAAAAATATTCGAAATGTGATTCATAAATATTATTTGACATTCATCAGAGATACATTTTAAAATTACGTTATAAGTCTTTCCAAAAATTCGTATAATTTTTATAAGAAAGCCATTAGTTTCATCACATTAGGCGGATTTTACCTGTCGGAAGAAGACAAATTGACCGAGCTTAAAAGTGATAGGAGCTTTTAGTTTAAATTTAAAGAAAAACATTGAAAATATTCTGGTGTTAACTTCATCAAGACTTTCTGCATCTGACTCAACAAGCTCTCGTGGGATGTTGTAATTTTTGATAACGTATTCCTGTGAGACTGCATTTCCTGTGATGACTAAAAGTAAAACAATGAAACGTGGCAGTTTGAAAATTCCGAGTGCGAAAATGCTCTGAGTATAATAGTTATGATGTTTCTAGCACAAGGGCACGGGAGGACATGCACCAAGCGCCGATTATGCACTGTCATTCTGATCGTCCGACGGCCTGTTTATCTTAAAATTCCCTTTTTCCTCCCTTGAAATAGACCATTTTTTGCTTAAATTTTCTTTCATTCCCTTTAAATTTCCCTTTTTTCCTTTACAATTTCACATTAATCCCTTAAAAAGCGCCAATATCCCTCATTAAAAAAAGCGAGCCCCTGTTTTGCAAAAAGGATTTATTGCAGTGATTTGGCGGGCTCGTTTTTTGCATGTGACCTTGATCTTAGACCTTGACCTTGTGCCTGGTGACCTTAGAAAATCTTGAACACGAAAAATCCAAAAAAGCCAAAAAATTACATAATTCCAAAAAAATTACCAAAAATTTAAAAAGTTAAAAAAAAAGTTAAAAAATGCTACAACATTATTTAAACATTTACATGTAGGAGGTGCGGGGTTCGAAGCCAGGTGGATCACCTTAGCTCCCGGCACAACCGGCCCTTGCCTGGTTGGCCAGTGTCCATATCATCAACAATGTTAGATGTCGATGACCTTGACCATATACCTTGACCTTAGATGTCCTTAAAGCCAAACCATTCTAAAAAAATTCCAAATGTTTTAAAAATTCTAACAAATTCCTTAAAAAACCCTTGACACTTGAGTCAAGACACTTGACTCAAAAGTCATGACATTCGACCCAAAATTCAAGTCTCAAGACTCAAAACTCTTGACCCAAGACCTTTGACAATTAACCTTAAACCCAAAAAATTAAAATATATCCTAATAATTCTGAAATTCCTAAAAATTCTAAAATGTACTAAAAAATTTTAAAATTAAAACATTTATAAAATAAAAAAATTAAAACTTATACACTTTCAAAAATTTACAAAAATTATACAAAAAAAATATTATTAAAAAAATTATTTTAAAAACTTACATTTCAGAAGGTTTCCTCAACACCACGTCCTGCAAACGATTGACCCCATCCAATCAGTCACACTGTAGTAACTATACCTTCCCTTACCAATGTTTCTTATTGGTTAATTAGTCGGCAACCCTCCAACTCCCTCACATTTACTCATTCTGACGAATGCACTCCACCCATCATAATCGTTTTTTTAGTTTGTCATTTGTTTACTTTTACATTACCTCCGTAACATTATTGTATTAATGATCGATTTTGCTGCCAGNTTTTTTAGTTTGTCATTTGTTTACTTTTACATTACCTCCGTAACATTATTGTATTAATGATCGATTTTGCTGCCAGAGGAACTGTCTATTTAGCAACCGTGCTGGTTGTTGACGACCTTGAACGTATCCCGATGACATTGAACTCGAAAAATCGAGAGAAATCGCAGTCCATACAATTGTCAATTACTAGCTGGTCACATCAAGAGACCACACAAACTAAAAATTCTAATTAACGACTGACTGCACGCAAAGCCGACTCCACCCAATACTAACTCCACCCAACACCGACTCAACCAAGACTAACTCCATCCAAGATTAACTCCATCCAAGACTAACTCAACCCAAGACTGACTCCACCAAAGACTTACTACACCCAAGAATGAACCCACCCATGACTAACTCCACCCATGACAACTCCACCCAGGACAACTCCACCCCACACTAACTCCGCCCAAGACTAATTACACCCAAGACTAACTCCACCCAAGAAGGTTCCTAATGAGGCTGACTAAGCCCAAGACTAGTTCCTGACGAGACCAGTTCCTACAAAACAGGATAGACCAACCGACACGACAAACCTGCCATACTGCCCACTTATACAAACAAACGATGATGAACAATATCGAAAAAAAGTATCCTAATAATAGTCTTGTGCTAACCTCTTCGCAGAAAATCTTCGCACATCTTCGCAAAACAANATCGAAAAAAAGTATCCTAATAATAGTCTTGTGCTAACCTCTTCGCAGAAAATCTTCGCACATCTTCGCAAAACATTTCTATCAGAGCTGACCACATCCACTTACCAGACCAACTTTCCAGACCAACTGACCAAGCCAACCAACTAGTTGTGAAATATTCCTCAAAAATATTCCCCTCATCTCATTTGTTCGCCATATAGAACTTAGTCAATTAAAAACGACCCGAGTAAGGCATAATAATTCAAATATAACTATATTCCTGCTACTACATGGAATCACATATATTTGATCTAAAACAGACTCTCAATTGATTGTTTACTCCCCATAATTAATAAGTCATTCAGAGTATCAGAAGGGACTGTATAAGAAATCAAACGCACATTAATATATACATAGATTTTATTTATTTACTTACTATATACGAGGGTTATTCGGAAAGTAAGGTCCGAATCGCCGTAGCTAATCGAATGTCGCGCGAACATTGTAACGCACATGCGCACTTACTCCCGGCATGCCTTGCTCGTCAAACGACGCCATTTGCATTGGTATTGTTGCAGTGTGCTGTTTACAGTGTCAGTTCAAAATGTTCAAAACAATCGGTTCTTGACAGCAAGGAACGTTTCAGCAGCGGAAGTTCATCGACAGGTAAGTCAAGTGTATGGCCCCAATAAGATGAGTGACATCAAAGTGCGTAAGTGGGCGAGAGCTTTCAAGGATGGACGGGAAAATATCCATGATGAACCGTGATCGGGCCGACCATCAGTGATCACAGAAGATTTGGTGAAAGCTGTGGACGAAAAGATGCGTGAAGACCGGCGATTCACAATTTCAACTTTAGCATTGGAATTTCCGAATGTGGGTAGAACAACTTTGCACAAAATTGTCTCTGAAAATTTTCAATTTCACAAATTGTGCGCACGTTGGGTTCCCAGGCTGCTTACTGAGGAACACCAAATGAAAAGAATGGCTTGTGCTCTTGATGTTTTAGACCGATATCATAAGGAAGGTGATCAATTTTTAGAGAAGATTGTCACAAAGAACGAGACGTGGGTTTCTCACGTGTCCCCAGAGTCTGAACGTCAGTCAATCGAATGGCGTCACCCGACATCGCCAGTCAAAGTCAAGGCCAAGCACACAATCTCAACATGCAAGGTTATGACAACCGTATTTAGGGATAGACATGGAGTCGTGTTAGTCGAGTTTGTGCAGCAAGGGACAACAATTAATGCAGCCGCTTACTGCGCTACCCTGACTAAACTTCAACAGGTCATACGAAATAAGCGACATGGCCTTCTGACGTCTGGAGATTTGTTGCTGCATGACAATGCCAGACCCCATTCTGCCATTCACATCCAAAATCTGATTAGATCTTTTGGATAGGAACAGATTGACCACCCGCCGTACAGCCCAGACTTGGCGCCGAGCGATTTTCACTTGTTCCGCTACCTAAAGGCAAACGCCTTTAGGTAGACAAGCGCTTCGCCACAGATGACGAGGTGAAATAAGCTGTTACAGACTGGTTATCCTCACAGGCGGCAGACGTCTATGACTTAGGCAAACAAAAGCTTGTAGAACATTATGACAAATGTTTAAACAAATATGNTCACAGGCGGCAGACGTCTATGACTTAGGCAAACAAAAGCTTGTAGAACATTATGACAAATGTTTAAACAAATATGAAAACTATGAAAAAAAAAATAGAGAAACATGTAAGGAATTAAATAAAAAAGGTCTTTTGAAATAATCTGTGATTGTTTATGTTTGATAAGAAATCGGATCTTACTTTCCGAATAACCCTCGTACATTCTATCTTTCTATTCATTTTGAACATTCCATCTTTACACTTATCAGATGTTTGCAGATCATAGATCGTAGCCAACAGTCTCATCTGGTATAAACACAATTCTTCAGTTCATCGATGATTGAAGATATCTCAACAATGTGTGAGAAATCACCGCGTTTTTGCAGGTCAATCAAATATCTGAGTCCATCAACAAGTTCATTCGGGTCTTCGGAAAATATGTAACGAGCGTTATTGATGCCTTCTGCCTTCTTCACACCACTTGTGAAAGGAAACTTGTTGGTGAAATGTGTGGGAACATCGAGAGAATCATCATCCTTCTCATCAGGTACTTCATCAACACTTCTTCATAATCATTATCATCAATTCTGTCTTCATGATCGTCTTCTCCTCTTGTTTCATTCTCAATATAGAGTTTACTTTTCTTTGTAGGTGTCGCACAGTCATCATCAGTATTTAGAGCCGAAAACTGTTTATTCTGAAGTTCGTAGATTTCACGCGAACGTCTTGCAAGTGTATATTCCACACATACTGACTCCACTAATTCTCGTAGTTCTCTCACTCCATCATTCACCATTTTGGAAGATACCACCACATGAAGAAATCAAGCTTTTATGTTATATCTCTAAAAGTACTAAAACAATTTCCATCAAATTTGGCAAGTAAATAATACTATGATAGGCCAAGTAAATAAAAGTAAATTTGCTTTATTGGAACTTATTTTCTAAATTGTGACCATACAAATATTTTAGGTTTATTTGGTATAAATACCGTAACATTTCGCAAATTTTAATAAATTCTGTACGCTGGTGGTATGTTTTACAAGCATCAAATAAGCTAAACAGCAACCACTTTTGTCCGCCATTTTTAAGATAGCACCTCATGTAAAATACATTATATCTCGAAAACTACTCAACCTATTTTCGCCAAATTTGGAACACAAGAAATACTATAAAAGGCCAGTTACATATAAGTAATTAAACTTCATTAGGCACTTATTTTAAAAATGGTGGCGATCTAGCTATTGCAGCATAGAATGCTATAACTTCGAAAACATTTAATCAATTCCTACTTAACTTTGTATGCTGGAAATACAACAAACATNAGCATAGAATGCTATAACTTCGAAAACATTTAATCAATTCCTACTTAACTTTGTATGCTGGAAATACAACAAACATAAAATAAGTCTACATGGCACCTTTTTGTCCTCCATTTTGTAAGATAGTATTGAAAAACAATTGGCCTATTCCTACCAAATATGGTAAAAAAGTAGTACTTCGGTAGGAAATGGTAACTGATATGTTTGAAGCATATAATATAGTTATTTTCAAAATGGCCGCCATACAGCTATTTTCGTTTCGTATGGCATATCGTCCAAACCATTAAATTAATTCCAAAGAAACATTGTATGATGGCTTTATATATTATAACAATCAAATGTGTACACACAAAACCTCTTTTGTCCACCATTTTGTAAAATAGTATCACTTAAGAAATAAATATTATGTGATTTCCGAAAAAAAATCGATTTACACTAAATTTGGCTAACAATTAGCAGGCTTTCTAAACTGATAAGTTTTGAGAGGGTTGAACATACNAAATCGATTTACACTAAATTTGGCTAACAATTAGCAGGCTTTCTAAACTGATAAGTTTTGAGAGGGTTGAACATAAATATTTTCAAAATAATGGCCGTATAAACATTTTAGCTCTAAATGTTTTATCTACGAAACTGCAAAATAAATTTGAACTTAACATTGTATGCTGATAGTATAAGTTATATCCATCAAAATTGTATCTGCAAAGCCTCATTTCTTGAACATTTTGTAAGATAGCACCACATGAAATAATATAGTATTTATCGGGAAAAAATTAACAGATTTCTTTCAAATTTGGCGAAAAAGTTGTACTGTGCTACCACAGTACAACTTTTTCGCCATATTAATTTATATGTTTTAAGTATGTAAGTCTCTTATTTTATAAAATGGCAGGTTTACAAGCATTTTAGCTTAGCAGGCTACATCTACTAAACTATATAACAGATTAAAATTAAAATTTTTATATTATATCTATAAAAATAATTGAATGTGCTAACATATAACATTTTTGGCCTTCATTTATGAAGATCGTCACATGATCAATGGAGGTTTTATGCCATATCTCGAGAACCAATCAACCTATATGCATACAAAAANTGATCAATGGAGGTTTTATGCCATATCTCGAGAACCAATCAACCTATATGCATACAAAAATGCTCCTTTGCCGGATTTTTTTGCAAAGTAGTGTCAGGCGAGTAAACTGAACATTTTGTAATATTTGAGTAATAATTCAACTAATTTCCACAAAATTGTGCACACATACAGAAGGCCAAGTAAGGTTATATGCTTTATATGGTGATAAACAATGATTTTAAAAATGACATTCATATAAATATTTTCATGTGTTTGGCATGTCTATTTAACCATTTAACAATTTCATNAATGATTTTAAAAATGACATTCATATAAATATTTTCATGTGTTTGGCATGTCTATTTAACCATTTAACAATTTCATTAAATCTTTTTATGCTGACATTATCTATTACAAACATTTTGCATAGATCCTCTTTTTAAGCAATTTTGTAAGATAGCCCCATTTAAGAAAATAAGGTTTTTATGCCATATATCGGAGACCAATCAAACAATTGCAATGAAATTTTTCTCACACAAGGACGGTTATAGAAGGCTATGTAAACTTACGTATTTTCAGTGGCCTAAAACCTTATTTTCAAAATAATGGCCGAGTAAATATTTACACTGATTACATCCGAAGTTGATGTTCCGATTCCTACCTCCATGATGCAGTTGATTGCAAGCTAACTTAATTTTACGAGTATTTCTGAAGTCGAATCCTGCGTAAGACACTCGTGTATTTTAATTGTGTTTTTACTATTCCACATGTTCCTGGTTTCATCTCTAATGATATTGCTGTCAATGAGACGTCAACGCCTACCTACTATCTAAGCTTTCTAGAACCTCACTAAAGTTTATTTGCACCCATGTGGAGGAAAGTAGTCTCATTAGTTATCAGCAACTTCTTGTTTTAATGGCGTTAATATAAATAATTTAGGTTGGCATTTTATATTTATTAAACAATTCTACAAAATATACCCAAACTGTGTACACTAAGAGTAATCATTACATGCATCAATCATGCATACGGAGATACTATTTTACCAATCTATTTGCAAAATAATGCGATATGAGATAATTAAACATTTTGCCATATTTCCGGAACAATTCAACTAATTTCCATAAATTTTGCACACCATAGTGCAATGCAAGTACATGATTTAAGTGGGATAAGTCGCTGATTTCGGAAATGCCGGCCATAAAATATTTTACTATGTTTTTCAAATCTATTACAAAATTAAACCAAATCCAACGAAACGTTTTATATTGACAGTATCTATTAGAATCTCTGTGTACAGAACCTTTTCAAATGCAATTTTTCAGCACCGAATAAGACAGTAAAGTTTTATACTAAACAACTGATTTCCACCAAATTTTTCACGCAAGTAGCCCTGTGGTAGGCCATGTCAACTTACGTATTTCAAGTGGCTCAGACACTTATTTTTAAAATGACGGACATGTAAATATTTCAGGTTAGTAAACGCTATCTTTCGGAACATTGTACTGATTACAACCGAATTTGATGCTCCGAATCTTACCTCCGTTAGGCAGTTGGTTGGTTGCACGCTAGTTTATGGTACGAGGTTTTCTGTGTTTGAGTCCCGGGTAAGGCACGTGTGTATTTGTAATAGTCTCAGTAGTGTTTCATATGTTTCTGGTTTCATTTCTAATGATATTGCTGGTATCAAGACGTCATGACCTACCTACCATCTAAGCCTTTAAGAACTTCATTAAGAATTATTTGCACTCATGTAGAAGAAAGTATCTGATATGTTATATCAGTAAATCCTTGTTTTATTTTTGAATTGACATATTGAGGGGCATGGCAAGGCGCGGTCATGGGAATATTCTGCTAAGCGCTGCGCTTAAATATATGAAAATAATGAACGCATACGCGTTAACATGACACCACCGTTGAAAATTCAAGCCTTACTTCTTACATTTATAGAATCCAAGGTAGCCAAAAAGTAACAACCTCTTTATGCTACAAGCAGCGATTAGCCGTAAAGTGTGTGCAGTTTTTATGTGTAACGTTAGATTTACTTATATGTACGTCGAGCTTGACTGAATAAATCAATCGATAAAATGAAAGTAGGTCACCCTACGCATGCGTCACTAATGAAAAAAACATTTATGTCACAAAATTCACATAATAGAGGTATTTCGGCATTGTATAAAATGAAGAGAAGTATTTGATGGAAGGTTGCAAACATTTTATTGAGATAAGTGACATGCTCTGAAGTGAAATGTAGTGCTTAAATTTCTTAACTTCTTTGTCTTCAATAGCGTTTGTTTAAAGGACAGCTGAAAAAGGCTTAATTTTATTAATATTTTCGTTTTCTTAATATAGATCCTTTCATTTTATTGAAAGCTATTTCTTCATTCTCCTAGTTGATGTAATTTGGTTGTGTAGTTATTGCATTTCCACATTTGCCACCCAGATAAATTGAAATAACAAACAGCACTCTAGAAAGTATGTTCCGAAGTCCAAACACAATATAGTAACACTATGTTGATGTTCTTACAAATGTGTAACACCTAGCACCAATTCANTGTTCCGAAGTCCAAACACAATATAGTAACACTATGTTGATGTTCTTACAAATGTGTAACACCTAGCACCAATTCATTTCAAATTTGTACTTAATCTATCCTCCAGTTTAAATAGTCACAGTTTTCAATTTCCTACCTTGACTCTCTCAATCAGCAACTGAAACAGTAAATAGCTTCCAGCGAAATTGCTGTAACTGAAAAGGGAATATCGAAAAATGGTATTGGGGAAGAGGAAGGGGAAAAGGAATAAAACCATTTCCATTGCGTTTTGGAACTAANGGAATATCGAAAAATGGTATTGGGGAAGAGGAAGGGGAAAAGGAATAAAACCATTTCCATTGCGTTTTGGAACTAACATTGCGCATCTCTGTCCACATTTCCGGTGGTAATTAAAATGAAGTCCATCCGAACTCAACAAGTGCTACGGGAAATTCTGGACCCGTCAGTTGGCACGAGTGGCGGAAGGGGGCACGATCTCGTTGGGCGTATTGCCAAAGCGGAGGTTGACTTTAGATATGTAACACCAGCAACGTTTTGGCACTAGTTATATCTCAGCTCCGTTGGCCATCACCTTTAAGAGGATGCGTCATTCATCTGAGCGGTTTTCTTTCGGGGGCAAGCGTATGACACTCAACGTGAGCAATAACGAGGCGATTACAGTATCACTCTCGCTTGTCCAGAGATACCTCAAATCGATAAAATAATTTTTCATTATTCATAGCTGTAGTGATTCTTGACTTTAAAACATTTATGTGAAACACAATGTCATTCAACTTTGAAATTCAAGTTTTTTTTTTTGGAGAATGCTCAACTCAGGTTGGTAACATCTTGTCCTCACACCCATTGCATTTAGAGAATCTTCTCTGTTAAGTATAAGATAAATGTATTTTATTCTTTGAAAAACACGCAACCTAAAATATGACGAACTTGTAAAACATTTAATATTTTTAGTAAGAAAAAATAAAAACCACCTCTCAGGCATTTTTATTAATCAGGTTGTGTGTGCATTATCTTCTAAAATATGTATGTTGGCAAAGTATATACATCTATTAATTAAAATACGTGATGAATAGTGTCTTCCGTGGATTCAAAACGTGCATAGCACTGTTTACTACTTAAAGCCAGAGTAATTAAACTACCTAACACACGTGGAGAAGAAATGTGGATGTAGAATTTCAAACTCACTCGCAGCACAGGTGCTGTAATAAATAATAATCAATACTGGCGAGTGACTTGCCAGTAATTGGAAGAGAATCAGGAAATGGAATGTTCCTGTGTTTCCAATTTGTCGCAGGGCAATTAAAAAGTACTCATTACTACCACGGCATATTCAGAACTTTAATTTCGATTTTCCTATTACGCATGCATTTTGGTGTGCATTTTTATTTCGATTGGATGGTCGTTGCGGTGAGCATTGATTTCATTATCCACGGTGCTTCATGTAAACTTTAGTGCAGCATTAATTTTTTGCTTAATAAAATGTAAGAAAACAATTTTAATACGCATAAATATACAGAAACTACGAAGAAAAAAATTCATATCTCCGACTGAATTTTCGACTATATCTGCACAAATGNACGCATAAATATACAGAAACTACGAAGAAAAAAATTCATATCTCCGACTGAATTTTCGACTATATCTGCACAAATGCTATTTGCAAATCATGTTCAAAAATGTTACGTAGTAATAAAATTCAATTATTTTTAAACGAGTGTAGTTTGTTATTTCACACGTATAGCATATTACATAGAAATTTACCTAACTTATACCCAGAAAATAATTTCCTTCCTAGGAAATAATTCTCGGTTGTTTTGCATTTGATGGAACATCCCCACTATATTAAAACTGTTCCTCTATAGGCCTGTATTTCTATCATCACTTTCAGTCATAATTTATGACCAAACTGCTAGTTAAAATATTAGTCTAGCTCCTTAATACGAAGAAATCAAAATGTTGAATTACAAACCAAATTACACGTCTTGGCTATGTTTCCTTCAAAAGCTTAATTAATTATTTTTAATTATTGAATATTTTATTACCTTTTCGTTCAAGGATAGCATAACCACGGTTTTTATAAATGGGTAGTTTATCTAAACTAACCCTGATTTTGTAAAATAGATTAATAAATTTTGCAATAAGAACAATTTAGGGAAAATATTTAATTGTTCATGATAATCAAGACAGATGTCGAAAATTAAACACTGAGCATAATAAGAAAATTGTGTGTGGTTGGTGGTCACTGAAGAAGTGAAAAAGAGAGAACTTCTTACGCAGTAATACACAGAAATTCACGTCCCACATTTACCATTTTTACAGCGAAAATGTCAAAGGTGAAACAAGACAAAGGGAAAAAATATATGCACGTTAAGTTTTGACAATCCATCGACAATTTTTGTAAGGTTAATAATATTATAGCCAGCAGCAGGTACATTATTACATATAATTAAACNGACAATCCATCGACAATTTTTGTAAGGTTAATAATATTATAGCCAGCAGCAGGTACATTATTACATATAATTAAACTTCTTTAAACTGTTTATAAACCGAAATAAAATTGTCATGACTGCAAATTATATCGTATTAATTTTATAATCACAAACATTTCTGTCGTCATGAAAAACTTTCCGGGCTGCCATTAAAATTTTGTTAGAGACTGTTTAAACAAAACATGTTGCAGGAAGCACAAATATTTCCAGTCTAATAATTTGTGGTAACCTGGTAGTCGGATTTTCTGTTATCTAGTCGTGTCTGTATCTTCAGTCGACAGAAACTGTAAGAAAACGGATAAAATAGGTAGTACAGTCCCCGATAGCATCTATTGACGTACTTGCTTCAAAACTGCGACAGAAAGAGTTCATCGGATGACATTCAGTTCAATAAATCCGACGACGGGAAGATAAAATAAAAGAGTGAAGGTAATCAAAGTTTTCCATTTAAAAACGAGACCCATATCGTGAAAAATAACCACGACATCGTCGACGGGCAACCCTGCCAGCTCCCTACCACAGTACACACTCTTTGCGTTGCCACACTCGGTAGAGGCGCAGGAATGCAAATAACACAGAAGCTCTCTGTTTTGTTTTCATCNACACTCTTTGCGTTGCCACACTCGGTAGAGGCGCAGGAATGCAAATAACACAGAAGCTCTCTGTTTTGTTTTCATTCAGCACCCAGAGAGCTGTGACAGTTTCCTAACACATACGTGATAGTGATTTTCTTGCGCGTTCTAATGTAGCGTAAAATGAGTACGCAATTTAAAATTACCGGTTATTTAATCAACGCGAATGATGGCTGCAGATNAATTTAAAATTACGGGTTATTTAATCAACGCGAATGATGGCTGCAGATTTCCGCGTTGTTTTTCAATAAAATTTGCAAGTGTTGTATATTGACCTTCTTTCGCGTAAACTGTAGAGCAATGGTATAACACTTTATAAGTAATGTGGTTTACAAACTATTTAATATTTTAATATGGCAGGGAAAAAACTAATTGTATTATTTATTGATGCCCCACAAATGCTGTTAATAACGCTGCAATGCAGACAGACAATGAGAAATAAATGTGCTTCCTGCCGCTGACTTGCCTCTAATCTTTATGGTACTTGAAATATTATTCCATTAAAGAAATAGCATATATTAATATGTACACCTTTTTTTATATGAACCACTTATTGATACACGAAGAATAAATTATGTTATTCATTTTGTCTTTTCGGGTTACTTTTTTTCTTTATAAATCCAAACAGCCTGTTAACAATGGGGCTTAAAATAAAATTTCTGTTGACAAACCTACGGAAATATCTTTAATTAACCATTTTGTGCAGTCCATGAATATTTAGAGTAATTTAAAAAAGTTAAATTATTAGTTTTAAAATTGTAAATCACACTAAAAGTATTTGGTGAAATTTCCGCAACACAGCCAAAGTTATTTAATGGATATAACTTAAGTTCCTAACGCTACTGATATGTTAGTACTGCTATTGCTAAAAACGGATACACTTAAGTGAGAATAATGCGTAAGAAATTTGCAACGAATATGTATTTGAATTAAAAGAAAGGTTTGTCTGAACTAACATACTTTCTTCGAATAGTAGCAATCAAGCAAATAACAGACGTACGCCCCCAAAAATAAAAATATTTGAGCATATATTTTCTTTTCCCATCAAGATAATACAATCAGGTAAAACACATTTGGGATAAAGTTAAGCAGTTCAAATTATGTTCAGACAATATTGTCTTATTTTGTCACTACACTACTCAAGCATTTTTTGACCTAAAACACTTTTTTCCTGTTATCATTTATTGCATATAGAGAGGATTAAGAATTTTTTTTCTATTGCATAGCAATGCAATGTGGAAGCAAGTAGGTACAAAATGATAAATATTACTTGATCATTTGTCGTGATTTTTCACAAAATTTAATTTATAATTTAAAACACTGAAAAGTTGAGAACAGTATTTACGTTTTATTTTTACTTTCTTGGCAGAAACTTCTTTTTGTGGTTATAAAAATGTTGGTTTAGCAAAACTTTGTAACCCCAAAAACAGGTACAATTTGTGTGGCGTTTGTAAATAATTGCGTACCAAATTAAAGTGCACCGAGGAATTTTACATTTTGGGTCAATTTACATATAAGTGTGTATTCTATTTCCAGGGCTGGAGCTAACTTCTTTCATATTCTCAGTCCGTATAAAAACTTGAGCTTGCACAGAATTGTGTATGAAAAACAGAGACAGTTCGTGGATGAAG
Organism: Clitarchus hookeri; assembly: GCA_002778355.1. NCBI lineage: Eukaryota > Metazoa > Arthropoda > Insecta > Phasmatodea > Phasmatidae > Clitarchus > Clitarchus hookeri. The sequence continues at coordinate 190,062 of NQII01002554.1, forward strand.
GGATGGACAGTTTATCTGGTTTGAATGCGATGGCAAAACTGTATCGTGAAGCTAGGACGTCCTGGTCGTCTACGGATGTAGACAGGGAATTAGTTAGGTGAAGGAAGGGATTGTGTGCGTGAGAGTTGAACTCGAAAGGACAAGTGTGAGAGGTCGCAATAGCTTACTTTCTGGTATGAAATTCGCCAATGAGACGAATGAAGGCGGTAGTTAGAGGAGCAAACCAAGTGCGTGGCGTAAACACGGGTTCCACAGTCGCTTCGTCGACGATGTGGGGCCAATTGAATTAGCAGTGAGAGGCGTCGGGGGAATAGAGCGGCCCGCATTGCACGCTCTCTATTTGCGAGGTGCGTGCGTCGAGCACGGCTTTCCTCTGCGCGACCGCCTCCTGGGCGAACCGGGACTCGGCCTTTCCACATACAATTCTTCGACAACTAGCTGCCAAGAGTGTTATTGTAGTAATACAAAATTAGAGCTAATTTTACGAAACGGTAATGTTGAATGTGCTGAATTAACATTGAATTTTAATAAGAAATACTGCAGACTTCAAGTTTATTATGAACACGGTGATAAAAAAAAACCTTCTGTGTTTCACGAAACGATGAATTGCAATGACTCAATTATTTAAGTTGTAGATTTATAAGAAAATCTTTGGCAACTAGTTTCCAAAAAAATGCCATTTAAACGTGAAAATTATTATAATTTTTTTTTGTCTTGGGATGTTTGGACTTAAGCTCACTTTCTGACGACATCAGAAAATCTGAATGGAGAAAATGGCAGTCAGCTTGTTTGTTGAGAATTAAGGTAAAAATAGTAAGGGAAGAGGAACAAGTTGTTTACCAGCGTCATCATTAACTTTGAAGAATCTTTAGTTTATAAGTTTTACATTTATTTTTTTTAGTTTTTCTTTTAAAAGTGATATTGAAAAGAAATTGTTAAACTATAGTTTTGATGCATTTGCAATTTTTTTTTTTGTGATTACAGTATTTAAAAAAGAGACAGTATGATTCAAAACGTTTGGTAAAACCTTCTTTCGCTCATAACAGCTTTATGATTAGTAACCCATGTGCTTCATAGTTAATGCGGAAATTTATCGAAGACTTAACATAGAACTATTGAAGGAATAATCGAATTTAGCAACTGGTCCGCGTGTTAGATTGATACATTAATAAATAATAACCAAACAAACTATACTAAATAAAATATTCAAAATAATAATCCCTTCATTCAAGGACGAAACTCTGACGTACAAATTCAAACATTCGAGCCGTCTAGAGGACTCATATTAAAAAGTAGTCTGATTGGCGAACGGCGTTCCGACATGTTGCCGGCCAGCGACACAATATTGCTGGCGTGTGCGGCTGGAGTACGCGGAATAAGTGGCTATTTCACCTCTGTATTCTTAAGTACTCTGTAACACTGGTTTCAATCAGTCAAAAAACACCGAAAAACCAATGGGTCCTTCCGTTTGCAGTCGTGACAAAGGAAACCCACTTCAAATGGTACAAGTTGCTCAAAAGTTATTCTATGGTGGTGGAGTAGTCAGACTACTCGCCACCCACAAAGTCGAACCGGGGTTCGATTCCCTGTAGGTTCACTCGTGTTTTCGCATGCAGGGAACGTGGCGGGCGTTGCCATTGGCTGGAGGATTTTCTCGAAGCACCCCCGTACCCTCTTCCACGCATTCCACCCCTGCTTCATCCTGACCTCATGTCACTATCACCTCTCGAGTCAACTCCAACGTGCGAGTTTCCGGCCAAGAGACTCGCCTCCGCACGTCGTCGTGCGTGATAATGAGCACTTCTCGACGTGACAGGCTGTCAGGTGATGTTCGTGGGTGCTGCAAAGACGTTCCCCAAGGAGCCGAACAGACGTCGTCGCGTGAGTTGCGGCTGATGGCTCCGGAGAAGGGCAAGACGGTTGTGTTCGGCGCTGCAACCTGGCTTTCAGCGGGTGGAAGCGCGACCTCACGCGGGAATCCAATATCGGCCAACGGAGCAGCTTCGGTAGCACGCTTCCTGCCCTTTCACACCCCCTGAGCTACAACACCTCGCCGGGACTCGCATTTCTGCCAGTCGAGGGCCTCTCGCGTCCTTCCGCGGCCGGTGGTTGCATTGCGCTGTCCACGTCGCCCACTCGCCAGCAGCCGTTCCGGTTAACGGAGAGCAACTGTCTTGATTACTGGAGTGCCAAATACAAACTGTGATCAAAAAACATCGGAATTGGAGATAGTGGGGGCAAAATATTCAAAACTTACAGATTTAGTTTGTAATCCCCTTCAAAATAGTTTTCTTCTGAAACAATACACTTCATCCTGCGCCGTTTCCATTGCTGGAAGGTGCCATAAACGCCTTTTCTGAGAAAGTCAGTAGCTGTTCAGTCGCATTCTGTTGGGTTTCCTACCCTATTTGAAATCTTCTTCCTTTCAGGTGGAACATGATTTTTGAAAACAGTAAAAGTCTTAGGATGTCAGATCTACGGAATACGGTGGCTGCCAGACCTAGCGAATTTTGTTGTTAGCCGAAATCTGCTGTGTAAGTTGCATAGAATGGGCAGGCGCATTTTCATTGTGAAGTTGCAACTCAGAGGCTTTGGCGTTTTCGGACACATGCCGTACCTCAACCGCAGTAACATTTCATGGTAGTAGTACTTGTTTACCGTCTGGCCAGATGGAGCGTACTCATGATGTACAATACTCATGTAGTCGAAAAAACAGCCAACAATGTCTGTACATAGCTTCATCTCATTCGTGTTATCGTGGGTCTCGGAGATATTAAGTCTTTGCGTACGTCTCTACGCAGATATCACCAAGATTTTGGCAAAATTTTGTGCAGATTTTCTGCTCAACTTTCTCTGCCTTGGTGAATGCGACGACCACACACCACACACATTCGTTCAAAACACTACTGCAAACAATCGAATGGAGCTGTGACGCTGTAGCTTATAGCGCATGCATGGCATAGTCTGAGGTCAGGGGCTTCCATGTGCATGTATTCGCTCCAAGTGTGTGGCCCCATTCCCGATACTTTTTGATCATATCTCGTACGTTAGAGACTAGTACCAAACTATGATGAAAGAAAGTAAGGTGAAACCGCCCGGCCACTAAAACTCAACCACTTTTGCGCATGGCGTCAGCATAAGGGGACGTTTCACTTACGAGCATTGCGATTTGCGTAACTTCGCACGTTTAATTTTCAACTATCTGTGGTTACAGGCTCACTCCTTATACAAATCTCAAATGTATCTAAACACAGTTATCAAAGGCAAATTTATCGTCTAATGTAACAAGAGAAAGATAATTACTCTGAATGTAATATACACTTGAGCGCTGCACAAATGTGTTGATAGAAAATATAATAGAGCAATATTACTGTACTAATTCTATAATTGAGTTCATCTAATATTCACCAAAAATAATTGTTTCAACATATTTCATAGAAGCCAACACACTTGTTAGTTGTATGTACAACACGTCACTCAATGAGAAAATAGTAGTTCAGCATTCATGAAAAATGAAATGTATTCGAGATATATGTAACAAAACTGTACATTTTCAGGAAAATTGAACCCCCATCCACTTTTTAAATTTTTTTTGTTAACTGTTAGCGTTTTGGGTTTAAAGGTCGTAATTTTCTTGATCGAATCCCGCCTATGCATATGTGCTAAATTGTATGTTTAAGCAAATATGTTTCTTAAAAAACCAGCATGATGCTCTAACCAGGAGACCGCATACTATATACAAATATTTTTAAAATATATATGATTCAAATAAAAATTAATGGAAGATGAATATGTAGGCGTAATGTCGCCTTATTCCGTCATAAATAATTTTGGAAATAATTCAGTGCAATTTCTGTAGGACAATGTACATGTTGCATTTTTTATTGTTACGTCTATTCTATGACTAGCCAGTTAAAGATGTTTTCTACCATTTCTAAAAGTACATACAATGGAATAAATTTTTTATATTAATGGTAACATGAGGTCCTAAATGTGTGACAAGTGCCTTTATTCCGTGATAGTGGTATTCTACCGTAATTCCGCGATACTCTAACAAAAAAAAAATTACCTTTAACACCACTTTCATGATTTTGTCATTGGTTGTATATTCATAATACACAAAGGAAAAACTTTACACAAATTGCATGTTGCTTATTCACTTATAGTAAAAAATATGCTTTCTTCAAGTTATTATCCTAGACTTATTCATCTTCATACTGAGACTACATGAAGACATCGTAATCAAATTTATCATCAATGTCGTCACAATCATAGTGTTACCATCGAAGACAAAAAAAGCACTGAATCCACTTAGCACCTGTGTTAATTTTTACATCGTATGCATAAATATGTCCACAAACAGAACACAATAAATCATCGTCGCTGTCACCACTTGACATTGGTCTGGCACTGCACCTAGGAGTAGGCCTAAGTCTAGGCCTACATGACGAACCAAAGTTGATGTCATTTGTTGTGGGAATGGCTTTAAATTTGGCACACTGCTTTTTCTTCAATAGTTTTCTCCTCTCTTGAACTTTCCCACAGTGTGGACTGGTGCTATGGCTACAAGATGGAGCAGCATTGGAGTTTAATGTTGGTGAAACTGTATGCACTTTGGCAGATTGTGATTTCATGCGAGGAGTGCGCACATTGGGTCATTAACAAATTAGAATTGCTAAGAGAGGCTCGTGCAAAATGTGTCGGTCCACGCCTTCGCCGTTACTTCTGTCGGAAACAAGAGCGCGAGCTGTTGCCTCAGAAGCGATTGCATTGATGTTGAATAGGAATACACCGGTTTTCCGAAAACCAGCTTTAATTATTTTTGGCGTAAAACTCTTTTCGTGTGAAGGATTGAATAACGAAAGGAAGTCATACCGACTGGGGGGACTTACCTGGATTTCGTCTCATACATTTCTGAAGTTAATTTCTCCAGGCTGATTTTAAGGAAGCAAAGACACTTACGTGAGAGGGAAATGTGAGTATGATTATTTGATTATCTTCAGACATCTGTAGAGCCTTTCTTGATATGTGTGGTTCACGAGAGTCCATGAGCAAAAGGACGGGTCTAGACCGAGGTAGAGAAAGCATGAAGATATTCAACCATTGTAGGAAGAGTTCGCTAGTGATCCAGCCTTTGGGAGAAACTGCAACTGTGACATTAACATGAGCACCATCTTTCAACATGGGAATATTCTGAACACGTTTGAATATTACCAGAATTGGACCACTCTTACCTGCTGCATTAGCACTACACGAATTGGTGGTTGTAGTGCCTCGCTCAGCATAAACACTTCTATAAATAAATTTTTTTCCAACACTTGTCAGAAAATTTGAACCAGAAGTTACAAACTGAAGTCCGGTTTCATCACAGTTCCAAATTCTGTGAGGAGAATCTAAAAGCTCGTGTCCAAGCAGCACATTTTTTAGGGAATCATAAAACTCCTCTATTAAAACAGGATTGGCAAACGATGCACGGTAACTTGACAAGTTTTCAGGTCACCAGAGAGTTTTCAGTCCACAGCTTCTTTCTCTACATTAAACCTATTAACTGGCCCATTTTCTTTGCTAGGTCGTATGCCAATTTCCTAATTTGAAAAAAAAGTTAAACCGAAACCAAGTTCCTGTATACGTATGTCATACTTTGCCAGTTTGATTTCTATGTCAGATGTAAGTGCAAATGGTTTACCAACCTTCGCAGTTTCACGATGAAAATCACTCCCCCCATCAAAATGTTGACTTGCCCTCATGACGTTTTCTTTTAATGTCAACTATGGCACTTTAAAGTGTTTGAATACTTTTTAGACTGTCCACTCTTCCTGAAGAACCTTTCTGAAAGCTAGTTCCAGAGCTTGTTTATCGTAGTTCTTAGGCCTACTTCCGTCTGGGCCACAAATCCTATTTTTATCCTTGCCCGTTTTTCAGTGAGAAGAACCATTGAAATAACCAAAAATTTTCGGGTAGTAGTCTAACAATAGTGTTGTAACATACCTACAATATAACTATTTTAATAAGCTTAAAAAAGCAATCAAGAAACAAAAGTAATGTGTACTTTATTTGGTACAATTTCAGTTAATAATATTTGTTTGTTTACATGACATATTTTATTGGTGCCAGATAGGCCATACAGAGAGTTATAGTGAACATCCTGTAGTTCAGGGATGATTACTAAAATATTTTGTGTGATTACAAACATGTTAACATGTTTTAGGAAAAAAATTGGCCCTGGTTATGTCGTTTTTAATAAAAAAAACCGCACGCCATGTGTTTTTTTTTTCGGTGGCATCATGTTATGTGCACTTCACGAAAAAAAAATTATAAAAAAACATGAAACGGGAAAGTCTATAAAGATTTTGTAGTAGTTTACTTGTAAAAATGTACTTATACAACGTACACTTACATATTTATGTACGAAATACTTAAAGTTGTAAGGTGTATTTACCTTTTTATTACAACATTTACTATGGTGTTGCAGAAAAGTCGCAAATAACCTTGTAAAACACTCACCGCTTTTAACAACTGTACACCACATGAGAAAAAAACGCGCGAACGAATTGTCGTGGCATCCCTTTGAAACAGAACATCCGACACTGTCTGTCGAGTTTTCACGCAACTATCAACTGCTGCCCACTAGGCCGTGAGACGCCAAAGTAAATAACGGAATAACGAATACCAAGAACTTACGCTACCTTACACTATTTCAACAAACTTTTGAAACTTCACTGATGTCTGCATTCCTACAACACACCACATTTCCGCACAGGCTCCATTAATAGTCAAACAACAATTCTGGACGAATCATGTTGCGCATGCTCTCACGGTGCTCGTATTATTACAAAATAAGCGGATCTTATGATACATCGTCTCGCTGTTGTACGGCTTTCTTCTGATGTAAAAGTATCATGAAAGCATTACGTAAATATAGGAGCTACAAAGTTACTGATATCAATCAGATGACAAGTATGCATAGTGTACAAAATTATTCCATCTTATTGTATGATAACATACTTTACATTTCTTTGTAAACACTCATTGTTGTGGCCGTACGACCATAGGGTTCATTTTACTAACGTACGATATCTGAGCCATTATAACGTCCCATACTAAAGCGAAAACAATTACATTTGTCTAAGAATTATTTAAAAACGAGTTATGGTATCCTATTATCTCTCAAACATATGAATTAGAATTTCGTGTCTTCTACAGGCTTTCTGATCAAGATTACACACACGCACTAACACACACATATGTACACACTTTTAAGAAATTAACTACGCGCCCTTATGTTAAATTCGTTGTTTCTGTTGCACAACACTGCCCACTTTTTAGAAACGTCCTACGGAATTAATGAATTATTTTACGTCACTGATTTTAGTTGCTTGTGAGTAATTATTGTAATCATACGCTGCACAGCTTGGCACAGTGTCAAAATTTTACAACACAGCAACAGGTGAAAAATGTTTTACTTCGAGACAAACAACGCGTCTCATTACCGGCGTATCTGTGATTCCCCACCTATGCTGGCGTAATAGAAGGAGGGTAAAGGAGAGGAACATGCATATGGCTACGTCACAGAGTACCTAAGTATATAGAGGTGAAACAGCCGCTTATTCCTCGAACTACAGCCGCACACGCCAGAAAAATGTTGGAACGCAGTTCGCCAATTAGCACCTGGAAATTTACTTGCCAGCCGACAGCCCGCAGCCAATAGGGAACCTTTCGCAGCATGCAGTAGCCAACCAGTCACAAGGTCCGTTTCCAGGGCGCCGCACAGCCAATCAGCGAATTGGTACACCCACATCAAAGGAACAATAATGCAATTTTATCTCTGTATATTCATCTACTCTGTGACTTCACCTTACTTCACTCCACCAGGTACCAAACAGATCTACACGGACAACACAGGCAAGAGTGCGGACAAAGAGATGTCACAACGATCCATTTCCACACAAATTTTCAGTTACATTTTATTATTATCTATCGCTTTGCGATTTTAACTTCGCAATTGTTCTTGTTTACAGTTTTGAAGAAAAATTTTATTCGTAAAAAAAAATTATTTTGTTGTCTTCCTTTTAGAATTCCAAACACACCACAGGACAAATTTGCTGCTATCTGTTGACTACTTGTGACGTCTCCAATTTATCCCACTTGATGTCAGGTAACAGTGTCTTCTAGTATGTGTATTTTGGAGTCACAGTTCATCCAGAAGTAGAGGGAGACGTGTTGACCTCGCACACCCGCGGCAGGTCATGAAAGCCAAGTTGCAGCATTGACGCTCTAGATTTTCATCCACAACAATGGTCCGTTTTGATAATGAAAAGGGTCAACACGACCGCTCGTAGGGCAGTAAGTAATTCCAGCAGGTTTATCAGCACCAGAATAAACAGGAGCCTAGAGGAATAAGCGCCCTGACTCAGTTTACATATAAAAATGCCTACAATTTACGGTAGTTTAATTTACGTGCCCGAACGAAACGCCCATTAACATATTTCCGAAAAAACCTACATTATATATATATGTGTATAAACATACGTATATATGTATATACATATACATATGTGTATACATGTACATATGTGTTTACATATACATATGTGTATACATATACTTGTGTATACATATACATGTGTAAACATATACATAGAATGCTCGGGAATTAAACGTTTAAACTACGGGAGGTGATTCCTTATGAAAAGTAAAGTCGAAAATATTTTGGACACCGTATACTTAAATGGAATATTAAAATAGATACAAGCCTATGAAAATTAGGTTTTGAAAACGTATTTTTGCCGAATGCCTTGTACAACGCCTACAAAGTCCGCAGCATAAAGGTGACTTATGCTTCCCATGTTGCAGACACACATGCGTAACGCTGGCCGTCCTAGGTATGTGCTCATTGTTCGGCTTGAGGAAGTGATAAACATTAACAACATGCCCTCCACTAGTACACTCTCAATAACGTGCCAAATAGGCGTGTCCCATTGAACCGTGTGGGACATACTGTGGGTAAAATGACACCATCATCCCTACCGCTGGCAGAAAGTACAAGGCATTCAGTGAAACTACATTTTCAAAACCCTATTTTCACAGGCTCATATCTCCTTTAATATTCAATTTAGGTATATGGAGTCCTGTATATTTTAGACTTTATCTTCCATAAGGAATCGCCTCCCGCAGTTTGGGCGTTTAGTTTCCAAAAACTCTGTATATATGTGTTTTTGATATATATATGTGTGTGTATACACACACCAATTAACGCTCCGCTTAATGCAAACTGTAGGCCAAAAGTAATGTGACACTATCACTAAAATACGTCTAAACTTGAACCAAAAAACGCACACAGGATTATGATTCACCTGAGATTTGAATTCACAATATCTAACAGAGTAAGTTGTTTTTCCAAAGCATAGTGGTCAGTGGAAAAGCTTATTCTGCTACAGTGCGCTCGAAATATTGGAAAAGTTTCGTGAAATCATTGGAGAGATATTATCGCAAGTTCATTAAAATGTTAAATCTGTGTCCGAAAATGCTTGAATACGCTGTTTCAAGACACCAAATTTTTTTTCACGAAGTTAATGACCCACAGACTCACACATTGAATACACTCGGGTAACTACAAATTATGTTTCTAAAGCAGGAAGGACTATTATTACTTAATTACATGTAAAGATTGTCAACATTTCAACAAGTGTAGACCTAAACAACCTCGCATATTCTCGTGGAAAAATTGTTCGTCGTTAATAATGGAAGACTTTTAATGGTAACCCCAAGAGATTTACAAACGTTAATATAAAGTAATTTTACGATGAAATTCTCGCATGGGAAAGTGATGAATAAGAATATCATATAAGTTTTTATAAGCACTACGACGAAGCGCATTTGGTGAGAGAAAAATAATGTTCGAGTGACGTAGATCTGAGGAAACTTTGCGGAAAATAAGGCGAACTTAAAGGACTCACCGTGTACTAGTCAGCACAATTCGTACATATTTTTTATAGGACTCAAATTTAAAACAGTTTCGAAAGCATGTTTTAAGTTACGAAATTCTATAATTAGATACAAATGCGTTTCTTAGTTCAATTTTTGAAGTACTAAGAGGATAATAAATTTAACCAACATAATTAAAGCCCCGATTCAAACCAGAGAAAACATATGTTCTGTGTTAACAACGACTGTACGTACACCTTACTATCCAATAGGCAGGACCATATAATTTGCAAAGTATCCTAGGAAAGTTAGTATCTGTGAATCCCGTCCTTTGATACGATTTTGTAATCGCGTTTAGTTAAAGTATTATTTATACTTGAATTATTGGGGGTACATTAAAGATTATTCTGAATATATATATATACTAAATACATAAGAGAGATAAAGTTCTTCATGAATAAACTGCAGCCATGTAGCTGTTTCAGTGGAAAAACCTAATTTCCTTTAGGTCATTTAAAGGGTAANGGAAAAACCTAATTTCCTTTAGGTCATTTAAAGGGTAAATTTAATTTATCTCCAGTAATATCTACGAGTGTTTATAAGTAGTCACGCTCTTACGAGCCACCTACTCATAAAACACTATTGCAAACTAACCAAATTTCCGTAACTATACGTAACCTCACTGTAAACGCTAATTAAACTTAAAAATAGCTGTCGCCATTGCTGACCCAGTTGAACCTCATGTGGAAAGCAGAGAGAAATACTTGTGGCTGAGGTAAACGTGGTAGCCGTTCCTATTAGTCGGTAGGATCTCCACGGGGCACCGTCCCTAGTCACCGTCATATCGCTTCATTCCAGAAGCGTGGATAGCAGGTCCCCCGCCATTCACGACGTGCATCTCACTTGGAGCTCGCGGGCAGACGTGGCGTGATTTCCGGTCGCGGTCACCCATCGAGCGAAGGGCACGCCGACGGCGAGGTTAACGAGGAAATTGGGGAGCAGAGTCAATCAGCGGACCAGGGCGCTCCATGTTTCATTGATGGCGAGCTGATGACGCGGGGGGTAGGTTAATATTAAGGGCGCTGTAATCGGAACGAGCTGTATTATGGCACCGGCGCTCTCCCACTGTCTTGCCCGGAACTTCGGCCCGGCTACAGGGGCCCGGAGTACGGCAATTGGAGAGCGTGGTAGGCGATTGAAGAGAGGAGGGTTGGGTATGAATGCTCAAGAGAGCTCTCAAAGGCTCAACGCTCTGGCGAGCATTTCCTCCCCTGCCTCTTTCTACTTTACCACCAACCCCTCCCCAGAAACTATTCAGCCAATTACAGATCCTTTCCCTCCGACGTTATTGGAGATGCTGATAAGCAGCAGACTGGCGGGGATTAGTTGGCTTCCTCTGTCTCCTCGAGGCAATCGTGTCTCGCTCGCGTAGACGAAGAGCGAACGAATAAGAAGCAATAAGAGGAGTTGAGCACGCCGGCTGCACGCGAGCGGTCAGTGTGGTGGAACTGGCAGGGCGCGCCAACCACACAACACTAAAAACTCTTACCATTACAACGCCTCTGCTGCCGCCCAGGGCACCCCACTTCTTCGTTGCCTTATCTGCGTGCATGTTACAACATGCTCACGTTGGCTGCAATATTAGATTACCTTCACCTCCTGTTTTGTATTCTAAAATAAATTTGCTTCAGTTTGTAGCAGTAGTTGTATGCTCATTAGTATTTAGAGCTGGCGACAGTTTATTTTGAATCCAGCCGACTTCACGAGAAAGTCTTGCAAGTGTATATTCACACATACCGACTCTACTGCACTCATTCCGTCTTTATCATTTACTGTCTTATCATAATCGCCTGTCGAATCGGTGCCCATCGATGCAGCAAGAGGTATTACCGGCAACATTTGCTGACTCCCAGTAGACGTATCCTTGCAGATCTTGACATATTCTTTCAGTGTATCGCCCTGCACAAACTGCATGGGATCAATCCTAATATTGTAAATGCGAAAGTGTGTTTGTTTGTTTGTTTGTTCTTCTCTCACGTCGCAACCGAGCAACGTATCAACGTGATTTTTTGTACAGAGAGAGTTAGATACCCGGGAAGTGACATAGGCTAATTTTTATCACGAGAAAATATTCCATTCCCTTGAGGAAATTCAATTGAAAGATGAAAAAGTTCACAAACTGAATAGCAATGCAACGTCGCAACCGAGAAACAGATCGACGTAATTTCTTTCCCAGAAATAGTTGTAGTGCTGAAAGGTGATATTAGCTACTTTTTATAGCAAGAAAATATTTTAAAAAATTTACAAACGATAATAGTGAATCAAGTCGGAAAAATGTTTGCCACCAGCGCGCTGTCTTGCAATACGCTGTCTAAAGCGTTAAAGATGAAACAATACCATGAAGTAAATAACTGTGTAGAATAAAAAGACCTAAAAAAAAACTCTGCGGTAGCATATATTTGTCTATAACAAAGAAATACTAATAAGTGTTTTTACCATTTATTTCACCGAGACGTTGAGCTTTATAATATGTATAAAGTATAGAAGATTAAAACTAAGTAAAATTCTACTTTATTTAAAAGAAAAACTTTAACAATAATTTTGTAGTCCACGCAAGAGGAACCGCGGTCACAGATAGTGTTGTAAGTAATAATTCATCGCGCGAAAAGGAATCCGTACAGGATGTTCTCTCGTGCCGACGAGCATTTTGACCATAGGTGAAAACTCGATTGCAGAATCTGCACTGACGACAAGTTAGCGATGATTCAGGTCGCGACTCCATGACCGCTGAGGTCAAAGGCAGGCCTTCGTATTTGCAATTAATCTTCGTAGTTTGACGAAAGAGCGCTTCCAAATCGATGTTTACCTCACGGCGTCAGAATGTCAACTGACATTTTTTTCTATATAAATGCAGTTCTTTTTACAGTAATGAGCATAGCTTGTGCCCATAAAAGTACTTCCACCATAAAATGTAAAAAAAATATGGGAGTACTCTGAGAAAACTCACATACTCGTTCGCACCAGAATAAAACACGCAGATATTTATGTTTATATTAAATATAAAAATACAAAATTCTTTGAAATTTATTTTTTCATAATGATGTAATGGAATATAATTATTAAAATAAAAAATGACTCTAAATTATTGCTGCACGCAGTTATGTTTGTATAAATATGGGAATATAAAATTATTCTAAATTTCTGTATTTAAATTTACATATGCATACAAGCATATATAAATAAAAACTGTTACGTATGTGTATGAGAGTAAGTGGGTTTTCTCAGAGCGGTCTCATATTTATTTACATATATATTTTATAGTGGAAGTTCTTTGGTAGGTACAAGCTAGGTTCTTTACTGTAAAAATTACCTCATTTATAATTTTAAAAATGTCGGCTGACGTTCTGACACCGTGAGGTGAACATCGATTTGGAAGCGCTCTTTCGTCATACCACGAATATGAATTGCGAATACAAAAGGCTGCCTTCGTTTTCAACGATCATGGAGTGGTGACCTGCATTATCGCGTACTGGTTGTCGCCAGCGCCGATTCTGCGATCAAGTTTTCACCTATGGTCAAAATGCTCGTCGATACTAGAGAACGGCCTGTAGAAAGAGTCCTTTTCGCGCGAGGAAGTAATACGACATTGGTCCCATGCAGTTTGTGCAAGGAAATACATTGAAATAACATACTGGNCTTTTCGCGCGAGGAAGTAATACGACATTGGTCCCATGCAGTTTGTGCAAGGAAATACATTGAAATAACATACTGGGATCTGCAAGGATTCGACTACTGGGAGTCAGAGAGTGTTGCCTACAATGCCTCTTGCTGCATCGATGGGTACCGATTTAACAGGCGATTATGATGAGACAATTAATGATNAGTGTTGCCTACAATGCCTCTTGCTGCATCGATGGGTACCGATTTAACAGGCGATTATGATGAGACAATTAATGATAAAGACGGAATGAGTGCAGTAGAGTCGGTACGTGTGGAAAATACACTTGCAAGACTTTCTCGTGAATTCGGCTAAATTCAAAATAAACTATCTTCAGCTCTAAATACAGATGAGCATACAACTCCTGCTACAAACAAAAGCAAATTTATTTTGGAATACAAAACAGGAGGTGAAGGTGATCATGAAGGGAGCATTGAAGAAAATGAACGTGAAGACAGTGATAGTGCTGAAGACGGTGATGGTGATCTTCTCGATGCACTGATACACCCCTCCAACACATTTGATGCAACAAGCGACATGAAGAAGGTAGAAAAGACCAAGAATACTGGCAACCTATTTCCCGATGACCCGAATGAACTTGTTGATAGACTCAGATATTTGATTGACCTTAAAAAATACGGGGTTCTCACGCACATTACAGAGATATCTTCAATAATTAGTAAACTGAACGGTCACGAATATATCGCATAATGTTTTAAAATATTTTTTTCTGAAATTTTAATCACAAAATAGCAATAAATTATTATTTTAAATAATTAGTTTTTCAAAATTTTTGTATGTTGTATCCTTTTTCCCTCACAACTTTTAAGTGGTGCTATGATCACTCTACTATTAACGAAAGCTCTGCATATAGAATGATAACAAAGGCTTAGTATAAAAATGCATGAATAGTTGACTGAACACAAAACATTAATTCTGTCTAAATGTGCAAATTTGGAGACAGTTTGAAAACGAATGTAATTTATACAAATTTGGGTGGGTGAAAAACTGAAGGATTGATCGAAGGATCGATTGAATGATTAGGATTGATCGAAGGATAGCGATTGATCGGAATATTGGGATTGATATAATGATTGGTATGGTCTGCTGTCAATTGTCGATGAGTATTGTGGAGCGTATTGCGGATGGGATTGCAGAGTATGTTGTGTAGCAGATTGCGGAGCGGATTGAGAAGGATTGTCGTATATTGCTGTGGATTGGTAAGAATTAGTATGGATTGGTGTGGATTGGGATGGATTGGTGTGTGGATTGCTGTGGATTGCTGTGGATTGGTGTGTTGATTGGTGTGTGGATTCCTGTGTTGATTGGTGTGTGGATTCCTGTGTTGATTGAAGTGGATTGGTGCGGATTTGTGTGTGGATTGGTGTGTTGATTGGAGTGTGGAATGCTGTGTGGATTGAAGTGGATNGGATTTGTGTGTGGATTGGTGTGTTGATTGGAGTGTGGAATGCTGTGTGGATTGAAGTGGATTGGCGTGGATTGCTGATTTCGGTGCTGATTGTGGTGCTGATTGATGGAAACATTGTGAGATCAATCAAAAGATTTATAAAAAAAAAGTCTTTAGTAACTTTTTTAATTATTAGAAAATTTTGTCGGCATTTTTTGAATTTTATAAAGGTTTTAGAATTTATTTTTGGGTTCAATGTTAACCAAGGTCGTGTGCACAGGGCCACGGTCACAGATGTGAAGTCAAGGTGAAGGTCATCCAGATCTAACATGTTGGTCGGAGTCATCAGTGCCATCTAGGAGTTGAAAATATATACAGATGACAAACCAAGAAATCAATATGTCGGGTGGAGTGCATTCGATGGAATGAGCAATAGTGAGGTGTTAGGGAGGGGAATGTTATTACAATGTGATTGATTGGAGAGGGGCTAGTCTTCTGCTGGACGTGGTGCTGTGTGGGACCTCCCAAAATGTAAGTTTTCAAAAATAGTTTTTAAAACTAATTTCTAATAATATTTTAATTAATTTTTATAAATTTAATTTTTGAGAAATGTTAGGGATTTTTGACGAATTTTTGGGTTCAATGTTAAAGGTAATTCAAGGTCAATGGGTGAAGGTCATAGGTCACCAGGCCAAGGTTACCGAAACCCAACATGGTAGTTGCGTGACGTAATAACATGGCGACCGGTTGGTGCCTCGGCTCCTTTCCCGGGGTCCCCTCTATGCCCAAATATTCAAAAGTTAAAATTAATAATTTTTAATTAATTTGTTATATATTTTAAATCCATTTCATATAATTTAAAAAAATAGATTTGTAATACATTTTTTAGATTATTTTGGGATTTTATTGGGTTTTCAAGGTCAAATATCACCGGGGTGAACGTCAAATGTCAAGGTTAGTTTCACCGACATGCAGCATAGCAGACAAGATGGCCGCCGGGGGACCGGCATGGCAGAGTATGAATGGCTCCGGCGCTCCACGCTCCCACGCCCTTGTCCAAAACTCATAATTTTTCTACTAATGATATCTTTTTTCTCGTGCGCTGTTATCAAATCTTCGCCTAGTGAGGTGAGTTGTCACACGCCAGTCGGAAATCATGACTGGCACGGCAGTTGCTGCAGAAGGCAACGCAGGAGCGCGGAGGGGATATATAGGCCAGGCTGGCAGGCCCGGTGAACCATGAATGATAGGAAGGGGCGAAGTCGCTCCGCTATTCGGCGAGGCAGCGCGCATCTTCGCAGCACACACGTTCTTAGCCACCGCAGCAGAGCAGCATTAGAGAGACAGAGAGAGAGAGAGAGAGAGNCACGCTCCCACGCCCTTGTCCAAAACTCATAATTTTTCTACTAATGATATCTTTTTTCTCGTGCGCTGTTATCAAGTCTTCGCCTAGTGAGGTGAGTTGTCACACGCCAGTCGGAAATCATGACTGGCACGGCAGTTGCTGCAGAAGGCAACGCAGGAGCGCGGAGGGGATATATAGGCCAGGCTGGCAGGCCCGGTGAACCATGAATGATAGGAAGGGGCGAAGTCGCTCCGCTATTCAGCGAGGCAGCGTGCATCTTCGCAGCACACACGTTCTTAGCCACCGCAGCAGAGCAGCATTAGAGAGACAGAGAGAGAGAGAGAGAGAGNGCATCTTCGCAGCACACACGTTCTTAGCCACCGCAGCAGAGCAGCATTAGAGAGACAGAGAGAGAGAGAGAGAGAGAAAGAGATTTTGAGGAGGTGGGTGGACTGTACAGTAAAGGAAAGAAACTTTTTCCCAACTGTGCGCGGACCCCCACCCCCTCAACCCAGCCAAACCTCCCGCAAATGAGTTTATTCGGGAAGCGATTTTTCTTTACCTTTTGGGCCTCTCTCCCGCGACCTTCCCTGTCCTCCTCCCTCTGCACTTTACCGATGTTAACGGCGTGGAGAACAAAAGCCATAGTTTCTTTTTGGTTCCACCTGCCTGTCCCGCACTTCCATTGCAATTATCATTCTGCAAAGTTACTTTCGTTCTCATCGAAGCCCTCCTGAAGAAAACACCCTCCGCCAGAACAAACTGTCTCTGGAACAAAAAGCAGTCGCATTAAAAGATTTCTGAGGGAGAAAGGTGATTTTACTCGTTTGCCTGAAAGGCAACGCATACAAAAAAAACGTAAGAACGTCTTGATTTCACTGTGTATCTACAATCTACATGCTGTCCGTGCTTATTAATTACGTGTCACGTGAAGGGTTTCGACTTTATGCACAATTGGTTCCGCCTCCTCGTAGCAGTGCCTTAGCGACATTTAACACTGAAAAACACGCTTATCAAAAATGCTATCGCACTGACCAATCACGGAGAATGAATGTCAATTCTATATATAAATCACAAGCAAAAAACTCCGCCTTACGGAGACATTTATACTCTTGAAGAAAACGACATCGTTACACGGACAAAGATCCTGCGAAAGTGCAGTGAATGGAATCAGACAGGTATGTAAGTAATCCATACAAACTATTAAAAAAAGTAAACTCCCCGATATGTTTATTTTGTTGACTACAGCATTAGAAAGTCGGGATATACAAGCAGCAATGAAGACGGCTACATAACAACGTAAAGGCACGAATCGAAGCATGCCACACGATTTCGGAAAATGGGACAAGCAAAAAATACTTTTGGCAGCAGCCTGTGGTGGAGATAAATTCAACACGAGCACTGGCGACGCAACCAGAATGAAAAAAGCATTTCAGAATAATGCTGACAGCCAGTATAAAAAAAGAGAAATAATGCTAATACGGCAAAGACAAAAGTAGTGAGTGTGAAGTTTGTACAAGCAAAACATATCATCCAAAGGAAGGACGTAGCATATCAATGAAAGAGAACCGTATGAATAAATGATATCGAGGGGTAAATAAAATGGGATGTTGACCTCGCACGGTTATGAACAGAGGTTAAGAAGAGAACATATCCTGATTGTAGTGGACGCCAGTTGGAGCCGTCATTAGGTCGGCCTCCTCGCTACAAAGACCCTCACTGCGGCGAGCTGTAGNTTGTAGTGGACGCCAGTTGGAGCCGTCATTAGGTCGGCCTCCTCGCTACAAAGACCCTCACTGCGGCGAGCTGTAGTCCCGGCTCACGACATGCGTTTGAAGTTCCACATAACATCACTAGAGTACCGTGAATTTCGCAGATTATTTATGTGGAAGACTGGCCTTGAAGCACGTGTACTCCAGTGTTCCTGTTATGGCTGAACCACAGTTGTTTAGGCACTTCCTGCTCAACTCTTCAACCAGTAATAGCCGGCAACAAATAANCCTGTTATGGCTGAACCACAGTTGTTTAGGCACTTCCTGCTCAACTCTTCAACCAGTAATAGCCGGCAACAAATAATGTGACTGTATCACGTGCAACCAAGATGACAGCAGTCAATGAATAAACAGTAGTGACCCGAGTGTATAAATGACTGAGAATTTTAGACTGAAAAATGAGTTCACGTACCTCCACTCATTACCTGGAGTAGTGTGCTGCACCCTGCACTCGTCAACCTACTTCGCCAGTGCTGCAAGTATTTCTGGCGACTGACATGTTTACTTACCATGACGTCAGCTTTATTCACTGTAGGTTTATCACAGATAAAGACCACCCTTATCATCCCGACTCGACACTAATTTAAGCCCTTTATGTAGAAAGTTTCTTCCCGTTTTGTTAAATTATTCTTTTAAAATCAATTTGAACACATGTGTTTTTTCTGACCAAAAAAAGAATATATTATTTTTTAGTTTAATAATTTTTTATAATGAGAAATTTTTGTACTTACTTATTACTGCAGAACGAGAAAGCAGGGCAAAAAAATAATATAAAATATAAGAGCTTATTTAGCATCTGTATAAATATATTTAAGTAATACTGAATAGCATCATACAATTTTAACTCTCTATTAATACTGTACTTTAATAACGTTATTCACAGCAATCCAAATACATTTTTTCCTGAAATGATATTAACGTCTTAACTTTTTACTGTATCCTAACAATAATATTATTATTGTTCTGTAAAATCCTGTACTGTGTCTACCGTAATAACGTTAACAAGTCAATGTGTAACGAAGACAGCGTTACTGAAACAATACTCTTACACTCTTGGCTTGGATATGGTATGCATGTTGTTCTCCTTTCTTTGCGCGTATTTAGCCCAGGCGTACTTCTAGTTTGTATGGACTTGTACTTTTCAAACTTAGAGGTCATCTACAATTATTCCGCCCGCATAGCATCCAAGTTTTTAGAACAGTTTTTCAGCTGGGGTAGCAAGCGCACGAAGTTTTGAGAACGGCCTTCAGATGATGTAGAGTGCTGAGCGCTGATTGGTAAGTGATGAAGCCTACAGACAGTCTTCCATAACCTCTGAGAATGTAATCAAAAATTAGGCCAACTAGCAGTGTTATGGTTATATAAGCGCAGTTCCTTGCATCTCCATTACTCACTCTTGATTCTGTCTGGATGAATACATCTTACAGAACGAAGACCAATACACTGGCCTGGAAACTGTTAGGAGTCAGTCATTTTGGTGGTTTCATATTATTATTTTTTAGTATTTCAGAACGCTTTCTTGTTTTGCATACGTAATTACATTATATGGTTCAATTGTGTAGACGTTTGGAGTGTGCAAACAAAGTAACACATTTATCAATAGCAACTCATTTTCTAAATTGAAATTTTTGTTATCCTGTATTGGCTATTATTGAGCTTAGACCGCAACACCAAACTCTCGTTCGAAAATATTCTCCTAAAAATAACACATTATTTCAAAAGAGAACTCATATACATACAAATAATTAGGAAACAAGAAAAAAACAAAAATATGCGTGGTGTTTCGTAACGTGTTTTAGATTTTCATAAATTTCGATTACTTTCTTAGATTTCGAAAATTGCTTTTATAAAATTAATTAAGTGTTTTAAGAATGAAACCAAAAATTATCATAAGGCACACAGTGAACCAATTTATAATTTTTACCATAGAAGATAAGCTAATATTATGTACAAAGTTCTTATAAATCACATTTGGCATGATATACTGAAATTTTGTATACATTTATTAAAATTCGCATGGTATTTGTTTACGTTAAGTCACTTTTACAGTTTTTGACACAGTTCACATAGTATTGTTAGTGTTTGTTACTTTACATACAGAAAGACCAGTATATGTGTTTTACAATTTTGCATTAGATTTCAAATTCTACAAATGTATAATTTGGCGCTATGGTTTTAATGAATTATCGGACTATGTGTATAAGTTCATTCAATAATTATACATTTTTTATTTTGTACTTGAATATATGCTTTTATGTTTACTAAATTTATTGGCGGTGAAGCAAATATTATCACTCTTTAAAAAAATTGCCAATTTAAACCATAACTTAAATTTTAACGCATAAGGATACCCACCGCAAATATTTGCTTTGCACGGGGTGTAATTAATAAAAAAATAAAAGGTTATGTGACCAATTCGGCTCGTAAAAAGTATACAGATAATTCTATAATTATTTTGCGAAACACCATTTTCCACCTGTACTTGCCAATTATCAGTGTATTGTATCCATAAGCTTAAAGCGAAGCATATTCAGCACCCTATATTAAGTATCTTTTCTCATAAAACCGTAAATTATATTTTTTTAAGAAATGTTGCTATTCTGTAATTTTGAAAATGCCGTGTTTTAACTTTTTAATGAGCATGTAATAATTTTACTGAAATCATAATTTTACTATTACACCTAACAATAATTTTTACATTTGCCATTATGAAACTACATTTGGAAAAGGGCAACTATTTCAATATTATTTTATTACTGGTTTCTTGGGTTTCTTGAAAAACTGTTCAGCTTCTATTTGCGTAATATTTTTCTTAGAAAAAGTAATTAAATATGAAACTCTTCAGCATCAAAATTGATTATATTAAGTTTCTTAGCATGGATCGTATATAATTATAAGCAGGAAGTCACAAAGGAGAGCAACTATACTCTAGAAGATCTCGAAGCTTTCAAGTACATGCACAACGTAGAAAGTAACTGCATGTCTTACACTGAAGAGCCAATAAAACTGGTATACCTGCCTAATCTTGCGTCGGGCCCCCGAGCACGCAGAAGTGCCGCAAGACGACGTGGCATGGAATCGAATAATGTCTGGAGGTATGCAGGAGGCAATTCACAACATGAATCCTGCAGGGCAGTCCACAAATCAAATCTGCGCCAATTTGAGAAAGGGTTGCACGTCTGTCACGTTTAATGATTCTCGTCAGTCGTCATTTGTCCCGTTCGTTCACGATCTTTTTCCAGCTGCAACGATGTCGAAGATGTGATGTTTTACCGGATTCCCGATATTCACGGTACACTTGTGAAATGGTCGTACGCGAACATCCAAATGTTATTGCTACCTCGGAGATGCTATGTCCCATCTCACGTGCGCCGACTGTAACACCTCGTTCAAACTCACTTAAATCTTGATAACCTGCCATTGGANTCACGTGCGCCGACTGTAACACCTCGTTCAAACTCACTTCAATCTTGATAACCTGCCATTGGAGCAGCAGCAACCGATCTAGCTGCCGACCACATCGCGTTACTCTGATTGGTTCCATACCTCTGTTATTTGCATACGCATGTCTAAACCAGTTTTTTTTTGTATTTATTTCAGAGTATCGTTTAATACCATTCCCTGTTTACTGTCTGGCAGCTATAACAGGAACAAATAACAATTAAATTAGTTTTCGCTACACTCATACACACGGTTAGGTGTACTCGTAGACGAATTAAAAACTGTTTTCTCACTTCTCAAAGGTAAATAACAAAACTTTTTAGTTGTTTTTAGTCTACGCGTTCGCGAGCAGCGTAAAACATTTTACAATTGGACGAATTTATGTACGGTTACGTAAAGTTGCTTCTTAGCGCATTTCTTGGAAAAGAAAACTGAATATATTTTTTTTTTTTTTTTTTTTTGCTTATGATATTACATAAATTTCCCTAGATTGTTGGCTAGTATAAAACCAACAAATGTTTCGTGGAGCTCATCTACGATTAATCAACCCATTGGACATTTTAAAATAATGCTAAATGCTGTTGGTGCCATTATTCAGTCTAATAACATACATATGTTAAGTCCCCAAGTACTTTCATACGCATAGTTAGCTTACATTTGCGAACGATGGCATCTGACATTGGGTATTTGAATCAGCCGCCACCTTGGATCCAACATTTTGAATGACTTAAACATTCGGAATAATCTTTAATTTAGTTGATAGTTTTTTATACTAGTAAAGTATATCTATATCCAACTCCCACAAACTGATAAGCATAGTAAGTCATAATTTCGGAACTGTTTAAGATATAGCAGCGAAATTCATATCATAGACATCGCTTCAAACTGTCTATAACAGAGAAATACTAATAAGCGTTTTTACGATTTAATTCACAAGAAACATTCAATGACTAAGTTTTTCTCCTTGCACTCATTGAAATTGAACAGCCATTGCAGATGTTGTCAGGAAAAATGATAAAAAACATGGGCCTACCAATACCAGATAATATAGCAGATTCAACCGTTAACAATAACTTCAACAGGGAAACTTCATATAATATATTAGAATTGCACACCACCGCAACGCTTATTAGTATTTCTCTTTTATAGATAGATATATAAAACCGCGGAGTTTTTTTTAGGTATTTTTATTTTACACAATTCTTTACTACCTAATATAGTTCCATCTTTAACGGTTTATAAATCGTATTGCAAGAGATCGCGCTGGTGGCAAACATTTTTCCGACTTGATTAACTATTATCGTCTTTGCTTTTACATTTTGTTACTTTACGTAACAAAATGCATACTCAAATTTGGTCAGACAACATTGTTATTAATAAAAAAAACACTTAAATCGGATAAGTGGTTCTCGAGTGATAAACGCACTAACAGAGATACAGACAGAGATACGTTGAGTTTTATTGTATATACTGTAGAGTATAGACTAAGTAAAACTCAACTTTATTTTTAAAAAAATCCTTAACAATATTTCTGTAGTCCACGGGAGCGAAGCCGAGGGCACAGATAGTAATTTTATAAATCAAANGTTAAGTCCCCAAGTACTTTCATACGCATAGTTAGCTTACATTTGCGAACGATGGCATCTGACATTGGGTATTTGGATCAGCCGCCACCTTGGGTCCAACATTTTGAATGACTTAAACATTCCGAATAATCTTTAATTTTGTTGAAAGTTTTTTATACTAGTAAAGTATATCTATATCCAACTCCCACAAACTGATAAGCATAGTAAGTCATAATTTCGGAACTGTTTAAGATATAGCAGCGAAATTCATATCATAGACATCGCTTCAAACTGTCTATACCAGAGAAATACTAATAAGCGTTTTTACGATTTAATTCACAAGAAACATTCAATGACTAAGTTTTTCTCCTTGCACTCATTGAAATTGAAAAGCCATTGCAGACGTTGTCAGGAAAAATGATAAAAAAACATGGGCCTACCAATACCAGATAATATAGCAGATTCAACCGTTAACAATAACTTCAACAGGGAAACTTCATATAATATATTAGAATTGCACACCACCGCAACGCTTATTAGTATTTCTCTTTTATAGATAGATATATACAACCGCGGAGTTTTTTTTAGGTATTTTTATTTTACACAATTCTTTACTACATAATATAGTTCCTTCTTTAACGGTTTATAAATCGTATTGCAAGAGATCGCGCTGGTGGCAAACATTTTTCCGACTTGATTAACTATTATCGTCTTTGCTTTTACATTTTGTTACTTTACGTAACAAAATGCATACTCAAATTTGGTCAGACAACATTGTTATTAATAAAAAAAACACTTAAATCGGATAACTGGTTTTCGAGTGATAAACGCACTAACAGAGATACAGACAGAGATACGTTGAGTTTTATTGTATATACTGTAGAGTATAGACTAAGTAAAACTCAACTTTATTTTTAAAAAAAATCCTTAACAATATTTCTGTAGTCCACGGGAGCGAAGCCGAGGGCACAGATAGTAATTTTATAAATCAAAGTCATGTATTTAAATAAATACATGTTTATTTAACTTTTAAATTAGTATATCGAGCAGCATGTCAACGGATTCGTATTTTCAAAGCGAATTTTAGTGTTATGCCAGAAAAAATGATTATGAGGTAATGAGCAGCACAATATTGCATTTTATAAGCATGGAATTGTGTACGTAAATATACCTAGCGTTATATATTTTTGGTCTCGTGTTTTTGAGTCTAATGCTAATGTGCCCCCACAAACTTAGATTATTCGCATGTGTTCGTTGCAATATTGACTTTAGTAAGCATAGGCATGATCTTAGGGGTTTTTGAAGTTATTAAGTAATAAGCGTGAGTCAGGAATACAGAACAGTAATTGCCATACCTCAGGTCATGTTTTAAGCACATTATGCCTATGTCAGACAACCACGAACTTATAAGCAAAGCAGGCCATCATTCAACGACTGCTGGATTTAGACACATAAACATTGGAACATATCAGGCCAGTACAAGTCAAATAAAGATGAAAATTGAATTTTGTCTTCAGTCTATGTATTTTATAAGCATAAATTGACACCATTTTCCATCCCTCGTATTTATAGAACAACATTAATATCAGAATCATATGATCAATTATGCGTTAACTTCCTTATAAGCATAGCTGACTACCATTTTCTATCCATTGAAGCTATTGTCATTAAATGCATATCATAGGTACTGCTCATGACCTTGACCAAAATATTGTTGCTCATTATGGACTAAGCATTCTTATAAACATATTTGACTGCAATTTTCCATCCATTAAAGCTATAGACATCATAGATACCACTCGTGACCTAGATTAATTGATAATGCAAGTTTTGCCTAAAGCCTTCTTATAATAGTTGGCCGCCGTTTTAGAACCATTTAAGTTATAGCTGTCAAATATG
Organism: Clitarchus hookeri; assembly: GCA_002778355.1. Lineage (NCBI taxonomy): Eukaryota > Metazoa > Arthropoda > Insecta > Phasmatodea > Phasmatidae > Clitarchus > Clitarchus hookeri. The sequence continues at coordinate 215,134 of NQII01002554.1, forward strand.
TATCACAGGTAGAGCTCTACTGAAATCAATCAAGGTGATGTGGTCAGTTAAGTTATGCCTGAAACTTCTTATAAATATAGTTGGCAGATTCTACACCCATTCAAGATATCGTCAACAAATTCACATCACAGGTATTACTCCTGACTTCGATCTACGTGATGCGGTCAATAAAGATATAAGTCTTTCATGAAAGGTTTTTATAGTTAACTATAGCACATGACATGTCTACAACCATGTTTATTTTGAAGAAACTTACAAATAATATGTTAAGTTCCCATATGACTGTAAAAAGTTATGTATTTTAAACAAATCTAAACACTTACTATGTGACGTTTCTACCGTTCAGTATTTTATTTTTAAGAAATTCGATAATGAAGGCAGAATTGTAGATTACTTTGCTCTCTACGGCAGTTTCTAAATTGTATTAAAAGTGGGATGCCGAAAAGGAAGTGACCAGTTGTTCAAACATAACTATAGTGAATGATGTATCGTCGGTTGCGATTTTTTTCAAAACTTGTTCGAATACGATGTTATTTACAAATATATTTGAAAATAAAATATTTTATCTATTTAATTTTTATATTTTGATAAAAAGAGACCTAAGTTTAATGTGTTGCTTGTCTACTAGCGCATATTTTTAAGGTTAATTCAACTATATCGGAAATGATGACTGCATGACTAATGTCCCGACTCCATATTGTATTTAATAGGAACATCTATGCCTGAAGGATTCGAAACTATATATGGAAGTAGCTTATACGTGGACTCGTAGCACGAAAACCACTTTGTCCCAATTGTATACAATTTCATTAAAGTCAAACTATTTGCAGTTGGAGTTATTTTAACAACAGATATACCAATAAATGTGTCTGAGGCTCTAAACATTGCATTGTAAATGCTTAGAAGGAATATTCACGAACATTTTCGCCATACAAGGGTTCGGCAGCCAATATTTTTCACCGACCTTACACAAACACACTTATTTTTCGTTTATCGATCTTATTTCTGTCCATCCACATTTTGTCTGAAAACCATATAGGGTCATGGGCGAGGACCAGTGGTCATATTATGTTTGTCCATCATCTAGGACATGGCACTCGGGTGTTGACCAGAGGACTGGTGACTATTTTATGTTTGTACAATACCTTGTATCATTACTAACGTATAGTAAAATGGACCACAATAATGTTATATCTGTTCCTACGCTTGCTAAGGTTGAAAGGTTTTAAGAGGCCCGCCTACCTATCTTTGAAAAAAATGTATTATCTTATAGTTTACGAACTACGTTTAATTTATAACTGTGGTTTTTAGGAGTCGTGTAGAGTTGCTATGTGCTACCTGACTTAAAAGTTGTCTGAGTTGTTGCTCTCTTATTATATTATGTTTTGGCATGCAGTTACTGCAGTAGTTTATACCTGCCGGTATTTTGTATTATAGATTCAGTACCTTTTACTTAACTGAAAAAATAATGTTTTTTCATGAGCAAATTTTTTTTCTGTCAGCAGATAAAATATTGGTTCACGTGTTGAAAAAAACCATGGTTAAAATATTTGTGTTTGTATTAAAAAAATAATTTCGATGGGTACGTGAAAACAAATATGAACTTTATAATTGTGCGAGACGCTGAAAACTATATATTAATTCCTTTCTAGTACGTTACATTTACGAGTATTTTTTAAATTATGGTATTTTAAAACATGTCTTTTTCAAAGCTGAATAAGAATAATGTGCCGTACACAGTGCCGTGTTAACCTTGCGTCGCAAGCTGGCTGAAAATACGCTTCCCTGCCATCTTTCTCTCTCGTGCACGCTGTACCATTGTAACACGCCCGAGTTGTCGAGTGGGTCCGCTGCCTCTTGTTGTTACAGATTAGATATATATACAGATATGAAATGACATTATGATTCCTTTGATGAGAGTATACTTGTTCTGTGTGAGTTTCTGGGAATGCGCCTTTCATCTCATTTCTTACCACGTGTTATGAAATACTCCTTGTTGGCTACGCTGTCGGCTGACGAGTAAGTTACCTGGTGCTGATTGGTAAAACGGCATTCCCGTATTTCTATGGTAATAGTGAAGCCATTTCGCTAGCATATAAACATACACACTACAACACTGTGTACAATAATGAATTACTGCTGTAAAAATTATTTTTAGGTGAGTCCCAAGTAACTCACCTTATCCATCTAACACGTTTAAAATTCTGTAAATAAATTGTGTAGTCCTTCCAAATTTTTTTCGCAGAGTATTCCCAAACAAAATTATTTATTCAATTTTTTGTAAATATAATTCATATTTTAAGACATCTATCATATTAAGACTGCATCTATATATTTTAAGATCTTATAACCTCGTTTTGGATGCTTGCTTTGAAAGATATTAGGAAAAGCTACCAACAATTATCAGGATATAAGTGCCAGAATATCATTAGTTATTCACAGTGATGTGGATATTAAGACAAAACAGCCTACCCACTACACTTTCCCATGCATAATTCAAAAATACTATTTAATTTTAACCTCTCTCTAAACATAAACACTAAAAGTCAATAAATAACATTATTATCCAGCATTTTTCTCCTTCCAATTGTCTTATGCAATATAATATTAATTTTTTTACATTTTGATTTATGTTTAGCATAAGCATATTTTTATATACTCCGATACCAACCTTCATTCCTGTAAGACACAAGCTCCTTTCTCAAGACATATTATTACTTTTTTGTGTGCTGTAATGTATTTGTGAAATACCGTAGCTAGTCCATGTTAAGGAAAAGGGGAAAAAGTGTTACAAGCCATAGCGAACTCCTAATAACTTTTTATTTTTAATTAATTATTTAAATATTTTTTTTCAAGACGTGTACTTATATGCGTGCATTTGTATACAAACATGTCCCTACCAATGTACTCATGCGACTGCATGTTCCTGACTGCACAGTAACTATTTTATATTAATTTTTAAAGTTTGCATGAAAGAGAGAAATGTTTTACAAGTCGAGTAGTAGTGTGTGAAAACTAATTTATTTGAATATACTATGCTAGCAAGTAGGTGTAAGGTCCCTGTTTGAGAAAAAGATTTCGCTCCAAGTAGCTTCTCAGACCGATTAGAAAAATTATTTTAAGGTAATATATGCTAACTGTGACACGTAAGGTAGAACAATTAAAAAAGGTTGTTTTTTACATGTGCGTACACTTTTCCTCCAAAAATATGCAAATGAAATACAGTTACCGATCGCGAGTTTGGAAAAAACCTTTGTAAACACAAAGCAAAACATGTACCAAACAGCGATACCGATATACACTAGTACTTAGAGTTCAACATATTGACGACAAACAGCTGTTATTGAAATAATGTCTCACAAACAAGTGTATGTAGGTTTTGAAATACATTTATGAAAATTATATTTACAAAAAATATTTACACACATTTACAGGGGAAAAAAAATGTTGTATAGATCGCAACGTCTGCAAAATTTTTGTGAGGAGTACCTGCATCACATCAATGCGGTAATGTAATTCGACAATCTCCTCGTGCAACAACCGATGCTCATCCGACAGTCACCCGACACTATCCTCAAGCAAATGCAACTGATTGCCAATATCAGCATAGTTTTGCAGTTACTGCTCATTGATGATATTGCCAATGAGATGCATTTGTACCATTACCATGATAGTATCGTGTGACTGAAGAACGCGANCACACATTTACAGGGGAAAAAAAATGTTGTATAGATCGCAACGTCTGCAAAATTTTTGTGAGGAGTACCTGCATCTCATCGATGCGGTAATGTAATTCGACAATCTCCTCGTGCAACAACCGATGCTCATCCGACAGTCACCCGACACTATCCTCAAGCAAATGCAACTGATTGCCAATATCAGCATAGTTTTGCAGTTGCNATTGCCAATATCAGCATAGTTTTGCAGTTGCTGCTCATTGATGATATTGCCAATGAGATGCATTTGTACCATTACCATGATAGTATCGTGTGACTGAAGAACGCGAGCGTCAATGAAGTTTCGGTACCTTTCGTCGTTTATATCCTGCAGCTGTCCAAGCATCTGCAGGACAGAACCGCGAACAATAGCGTCAACATCACGTGTATGCAGCGCGAGGAGTCTATCGAGTACAGTTACCGCTTCGGCATTCTTATAATCCTCCTCGACTTGCGGAACAACGTCAGGAGACGACACTTATGGCATCAGATCAGGCGTCTCCTGACGTCACCTGCAGGGAATCGACGATAACTGTGACGTAGAAGCCAACCTGCCGTGGACGCGTCGTCGGCGTTGGAGATCAAAGCTGGTCTCCTTCTGTGGTTGACCTCCCTCCAAATAAGTCACATCTGGGGAATCGAGGGGTGATTCGCAGGATGCTCCGACAGGCAATGGTGGTGTCCCAGCAGGCATAGGAGGTGCCTTGGCAGACGATGGATGTGCTTCGGCAGACGTTGGAGATGCCTTGGCAGACGTTAGAGACATCCCAGCAGGCTTCAGCGCCTCGGCCGTCAAAGGTGAGGGATTCCTGTCACGTGAACCAGTGCGGATAGTCGAGGGCCACAGACGTCACCTGCAGTAGTGACCCTCTGTCCGTTGTCAGCATAGGTTTAGTGGGCTGCTGATGCTGCTTCCCAGCCCCGGAGGCATACTCTCCACGATCACATCATCCTCTTCACTTTCCGGGGAAGGGCAACGACGACGACTGCGCGGTGAGTGACTTCTTGCCGTCGGCGCCGAGAGAGGTCAGCTAGGGCCGGCCACCGGACTCATAGCTTGCTCCATCTCGACGAAGAGCTGCAATAGCTCCTCCTCGCATACGCTGTCAAAGGCAGAGCCATGTGACATGTTGACAAGACGGCGACGGCAGAAAGGCGAAATAGACTGATAGCTGGGTGCCGGGCTGTATTTATTCCCGAGGTATGTGTAAACACAAGGGTGGGCCGAATTATTTTTTTTATTCGCTATACCACAGAAAACTTGCCTCTAGGGTAGCTTAGTAAAATGCAAAAACAAAATTAATAAATTTTTACGTCTGGCGGTAGCGCATCGGTCCTCAAATTTGAGAAAATATACAATTTTTATAATTTTTTTAATAAATGTAAATAAATCAAATAACTTCTATAACAAGTAGCTATAGACATATTTTAGTAGAACAAAGTATAGGAATGATAAATCAATGAAAAAAAAAAACAAATTTTACAATTTATTAGTACCGTGTTAAGTTTTTAAAGAAACTTTTTTTTAAATTGACAAATTTCCATTGAAACAAAAATCATTTTCCTGATTGTATAAANGCCTCTAGGGTAGCTTAGTAAAATGCAAAAACAAAATTAATAAATTTTTACGTCTGGCGGTAGCGCATCGGTCCTTAAATTTGAGAAAATATACAATTGTTATAATTTTTTTAATAAATGTAAATAAATCAAATAACTTCTATAACAAGTAGCTATAGACATATTTTAGTAGAACAAAGTATAGGAATGATAAATCAATGAAAAAAAAAAACAAATTTTACAATTTATTAGTACCGTATTAAGTTTTTAAAGAAACTTTTTTTTAAATTGACAAATTTCCATTANAAACAAATTTTACAATTTATTAGTACCGTATTAAGTTTTTAAAGAAACTTTTTTTTAAATTGACAAATTTCCATTAAAACAAAAATCATTTTCCTGATTGTATAAAATTTAAATTTGTAATGAAATATAGTCCTTTATTTGGCTTTACTTTCGTTTGGTAGTTTGAAATAAGATTTGCTTGAAAAACTANTTTGTAATGAAATATAGTCCTTTATTTGGCTTTACTTTCGTTTGGTAGTTTGAAATAAGATTTGCTTGAAAAACTAGACATTGAAGATCTTGAGAGAAGTGTAGTTTTCATAAAACCATCTCTGGAATTGGAGCCGATTACTTTTTGGGACGCCTCGGTTGCCGGCTTCACGCATCGTTATACTGCTTGGGTGTGACATGGGAATTGTTCAAATTTCCACTCAGCCGCTGTTCCACCTGATTGGACCCTAGACCAAATCTCTTGATCGGTGACTCTTCGCAGAAAAGGTGGCAGTGAAAGTGTAGTAGTGTTCCAGTGAATCATTTTGATGTGGTCTGTACCTGTAGCTAGAACATTGATTTTGGGTGGTTGAATACTCCTGATTTACTTTCTTTTAATAGCTAAGTTTCAAGCCTTTATAATTCTTCTGAAACCTAACTTATTATATCATCCCTTTTATCTACTATCATACTCAAAAGCAAGTTTTCTGGATGGGCAAAAAATGCGTTTCTTTCAATTACTGGGTCAATGACTTTCAGCAAGTTTTCGGGCAGGAAACTTGGCGATTTTTTAACTTCAAATACATGTTCTGGTCCATTTGATATGTATTAAATTTTTTGATATGAAACCATACAGGTATATATAGACTTTAGGAGAAAAGAAACTAAGATCTTGAGTTCGTCTGTTGGATTTTCAATACTTACAAACCATCGGAGAACTCTTTTCGCCGTTGTTAACCACCTTGAGTGGGAAAGTGTGCCAGGCTCATGAACAGATAAATCTTCAGGAAAACTGCCTGATTTTATAGCAGAACTTATGTCCAGCAGGTACTGCTGATCTTTGCTTAAAATTTGCCGGTCAGTTACTGGAATCTCACACTCAACACTGTAACTCTGAGAGTGGGGCAGCGGTGGCGTAGTGTCCAGGGCGCTCGCCTCCCACCACAGCGATCCGGGTTCGATCCCCGGCGGGTTCACTCCCGGATTTTCGCATGTGGGAATCGTGCTGGACGATGCCGCTTGCTGACAGGCTCTCTCGGGGCACTCCCGCCTCCCCCGCCCTTGCATGCCAGCGCCGCTCCATTCTAGGGCCTCACTTCTGTCATGCCCGGGGATGACGGTCACCTACGGGCCCCTGCTGGAAAGGCCGTCACTCGGAGGGTGTTGCCTTGCCCTGGGTGCACTCCCCACACGCCATTTATTTATTTATTTATTTACCACTGGGAGTTTCTCACATTTACGGAGCTGTGTGCCAATCGGACCAGTAAATGATTTTGGACCAGTCGTTTCACCATCTTAAGTTTGAAATAAATGACGGAATGGCAGTTCATTGAAATGTAAGAGGCACACCCCCCACTGTAATGGTATTTTGACTTGCTCTTCAATTGTGCGAATAACACCGGTTTTCCACCCCGTATTAGTAACGGTGCCATCACATCCAATTACGTCCAGTTNCAATTGTGCGAATAACACCGGTTTTCCACCCCGTATTAGTAACGGTGCCATCACATCCAATTACGTCCAGTTCATCAAGTGAAAATCCAGGTTCAGTCAAATAAGAAAGAATGCTACTGGCAATGTTTTGAGCAGATCCAGAAGAGGGTGGAACATGACCAACGTATACAGAACTTGGTTCTTGTAAAATTGAGTAATGTTCCTCTTTTATGGTTCTTCGAAACTTCTTTGAGTTAAATNGTTCTTGTAAAATTGAGTAATGTTCCTCTTTTATGGTTCTTCGAAACTTCTTTGAGTTAACTTTTTAAATTAGTAGAGTGTTATCCTTCCTCCCATCAAAATATAGCCCTTGAAGTGAGTTATGCTGGTCCTTGTTCTGCATTTGAAGTTCTGAGCGGTTAACATTTTTTTCCCTTCTAAGTTTATTTTTGTCAACAACATGGGTGTGGTCATCATCAGTTACAATGCCAAAATCTTGCAATACACTTGAGGCGATAGCTGCCGTTGCTCTAACTGATAATCCACAGCTATAGTCAGCGCAGTATTTTTCAATTTAATGCGCATCTGCCATGGTGACTTAATTTTAGGCTTAAGTTCTTCAAAATCTTCATCGTTGTCATCTTTAATGTCTTCAGATGGCAGTAGAATTTCTGCATCTGCATGTTTTGAGCAAGATGGCTTGGATAAAAAATCAATAGTTGACTTAGTTCTTTTATGTTCAACCAACTTCCTATCATGTCTTTGGGCAACTTTTTTTTGTTTCCTTTACGTCCACACTTCCAATTTTACCTGTGCCATGCATTCTTTGGAAGTACAAGACATTTAGTTCAATGATGGGTATCTGTTTTGCTTTTTCACACTTACAGATAATAGAAACAGGACACTCACAAACCTTTGTGACCATTTCACAATTGCAGTCTAATGTTATTTTTCACTTACACGCAGACACATCAAACAGTAACAAAGATATTTTTTGAAATCTTCAACTCTCTTTTTGAACTTTTCCTTTTCTTTATCACGCTTAAAGGACTTCATAAGAATACGATAACTGTCATGGTATGCATTTATTAACTGAACAATTCTGTAAGGCGTTCCTGTTGGTATTGAAGCTTTATCAAACACAGATTTAACTTGCGGTGTCACAATATTTGAAACCTGAGAAAAATTAACTGACCTGTTGTTCGATTTCAAGACTAAGTTGTAATTTTCATAGAAACAACACTTGAGAACGTCTGCATAAGTTGGAAGTTTACTCACAGATAACCAACTCCTTTGGGCGGCCAAATAACGGGCAGTTGAAGTCGCTGCGAGTCATTTTCTTGGAAAAATCCACGGAACAGTCGTTAATATAATAAATTAATCAAATCACTAATTAATCAAACCAGTCTTTAAGAAACGCGGTTAAAACTCACAGGAACAATACACCGCTAGTCTAGTAAACAACTGACAGAAACTGCTGTGTCAAGAAGCACACGCATGCGCATCGCGCAGTGCATTGTGGGACGTGGATTTTTTAAATGCTTTGCGCTACCTTAAATGAAGTAATTTAGGTTGTTTTTTATTCCAACGTGCTTTATTGTCTTTCTTTTAAAGTTTTTTCATCGTACCAGTTTTATATATTTTTCATTTATAGCTTTAAAATACGAATTAANATTGTCTTTCTTTTAAAGTTTTTTCATCGTACCAGTTTTATATATTTTTCATTTATAGCTTTAAAATACGAATTAAAACTATTACTTTTTCGATAAATTTTAAATACTCAAGTGCGATGCGCTACCGTTAGACGTAAACATTTATTTAATTTGTTTTCGCATTTTACTAAGCTACCCTAGAGGCAAGTTTTCCACGGTATAGTGAACTAAAAAAAAACAAATTCAGCCCACCCCAGTAAACACATTGACCCCGCGGCGTATTACAGTAAACAACACCGTCTGTGAATTAAATTTACTTCAGGCCACCCCTGAACGTTATCTCCTGCTCCCTTTCCCGTGCGACCATGTCTTATCTTCTATATTAACAATATAGAAATTAAAATCATACATATTTCGTATAAAAAATTGAAAAATGATTGTCAATGATATGTGGGTTTTCTTGGAGCACTTACCCTTTCTCACTACTCTTGCACTTCAACTTCATCAGCGATTAAGACTATGCTCTAAAGGACCGACGAAAACCACACAATACAACCCACTTTCATCCAGGACTCTTCATTCAACTTCAAGTCTAACCGAAATAAATTTTGCCAACATTAAATTCTGCTATCTTGCTTCCACCAACAAGTGAAGTAGTAATATATAATGAAAACCAGAGTGTACGTTCACACTGTTCTCTCATCAATGGTCTATATATGGCTCAAATCGAGAAGTCCATCCTCTCAGTAAGTTTTCATCGATTACACTACACCCAATTTTCACCCAAACTCTTGATTCATAATAAATTCTGTGTACTAAAGAGGTGGATGCATTTATATAAAACAGGAGAAATGTATTGCTCATAGTTTATGGTCTCGCCGTACATTCAACCAATCACACACAAGCCGAAACCAGTCACACACAACTAGAAATAAAACTGATTAAATCTACCCTGATAGCTTTGTTTAACCATTATTAAATTACTTTTATGTTAAACCTTTTGACATATAACAGCGAAATTTTAAAACATACTTATAAAATTATAATATTAAAGAAGGAAATGTTGCTTAGTCCACAGCTGCACTTAAAAGTAATGAATATTTTAATTGTTATGCCTCCAGTGTTTTGGTATGATTGTCAGGAAGTTTTTATGCAGCACTAATGTTTTTTATGTTTTCCAAAATGTATACAATTTCTGGAGTAAAGATAATGAAATGGTTAAAAGCTTCTGGGTCGTCTGCCCGTTTTCTATGTTCCTAGAAAGTTGCAACTTCATACGTTGACAAACAACTGGGGAGGCCAAGCAAATTTCGTGGACAATTTTAGTATGCTTGGCCTCATAACAGCCCTCGCGGAGTATAGACTGTTCACGGTAAAGCGAGCACTTTTGAGGCCCTAGTTACTTTTTCCTTTCAGACTCGTTTTATTCTTTAAACATATTTTTGAATAAATATTGCAATGTTAGTAAGTAACAAAGTGTGTATATTCCACCGCACTCGGAAGTTAACGTCTACGGCTAAAATAAAAATATTTATTTACTATTGTTCCAAATGAANTGTATATTCCACCGCACTCGGAAGTTAACGTCTACGGCTAAAATAAAAATATTTATTTACTATTGTTCCAAATGAGAGGGCTTTCAAAAAGTGCTCACTTTGCTATGAATAACGCGTAACAAACATGCCGTGTCGACTGTCTGATTCAAAAGTAACTGCGAGGCCTGACCCAACTTTTGGGAGGAGGATAGGGCCTTCCTTACTATTGTTTCATGTCCTAATTGTTTAGTATAAAAATATAACGTTTTTGTTTTATTTTTCTATCNTGTATATTCCACCGCACTCGGAAGTTAACGTCTACGGCTAAAATAAAAATATTTATTTACTATTGTTCCAAATGAAAGGGCTTTCAAAAAGTGCTCACTTTGCTATGAATAACGCGTAACAAACATGCCGTGTCGACTGTCTGATTCAAAAGTAACTGCGAGGCCTGACCCAACTTTTGGGAGGAGGAGAGGGCCTTCCTTACTATTGTTTCATGTCCTAATTGTTTAGTATAAAAATATAACGTTTTTGTTTTATTTTTCTATCTTTTATTAATTATGTTCAATATAANAGGGCTTTCAAAAAGTGCTCACTTTGCTATGAATAACGCGTAACAAACATGCCGTGTCGACTGTCTGATTCAAAAGTAACTGCGAGGCCTGACCCAACTTTTGGGAGGAGGAGAGGGCCTTCCTTACTATTGTTTCATGTCCTAATTGTTTAGTATAAAAATATAACGTTTTTGTTTTATTTTTCTATCTTTTATTAATTATGTTCAATATAAAATATGCCATTTGGGATTTGGAAGCAAGACAATGTATTATTTTCACCTTAGTCCCCACAAATGTTTCAAAGTTTAAACGTGTGTAGGTGAATTGGTATGCTAGACGCGAGCACATTATAAAATTATCAACTTGATTCAAAAGTAAAAAAAAAAGGAAGGGGAGTTATGCCTGCAGCTGAGTCAGTGCAGCGATGCAAACCTTAAAAAAATTAAACTGTAATAATTTGAATTTGATATACACATGATTTGAAAAAATTTGCAATTAGTATGCTTAGAGCATTTATGCTGCTATAATAGAATATGCCTTTATTTCGTGTATGTTTAAGCAAAATTATTTTGGCCTAATAAACTATTTAAAAAATGTGGTCCATTCTGCAGTCGGTTCACGACTGGTAGAAACTTTTGAAAATCAACCTTTTAAAAAACACCCTAGCCGTTAGCTTCATGTATATAACATTACAAACAGCGGCGAGCGCGGATACAGTTATGCCGTTAGGTTGCCAGCACAAAGAGAGGAAATAGTTCCAAAGTTTTAACGTAATTGTCAATTTATCGTACAAATGGGTGTCGAAAAGACTTGTATCTTATTATGCCAATTATTAATGACGTGATGCTAACATATTTAGATTTCAACGTTACTTGCATTGTCACATGATTATGCTAAAGGTAAAAGTAACGTGGCCATTTGTTTAGTTTAGTAACCTTCGTTCCTTGTGTTGTTGGCGGGGTGTGGTTGACACACGTGCCAGAGGATGTGTGCGATTATCGAGTTTAAAGTATAATAATTCATTTATTTGTCTTGTTTTACTAATATCCGCTCTTTATTACTTGGTTTTTAATAATGTACGATTTTAATTTGGGCTCACTTTCTCGTTGTACTGAATACTTTTGTTTCTGAAACCTGTATAAGTGATTACTTGTAGTGCGTTCTCACGTGTTTAATATTTTTTAAATTTATTTCAGGTTTGCTTAAAATTTTGTTTACTGTATTTTACGTTGTATGTTGCGGTAGTTTTTGTGTGCAGTCATGAGTTCTAGCAAGGTGAAGAAAAGAGAAGTCACCACTCATCAACGCCAACAGGAAATCATTAATCTCACTGAATCCTTGTATTCACTTATTAGGCGAGGGGAAATTTAACCCTGCTACGTCGCAGAAAGAGCGGCAGAAATGTTGAAACTCTCCAGATCCACAGTGCTAAGGTATGTTAAAATATCTGTAGTATTAACCATTGNAGTTCTAAGGTATGTTAAAATATATGTAGTATTAACCATTGTGTTTGCAAGTTGTGTGTGTTAAGGTCAATTATGTTGGCCTACGAAATGTGTTTACAAGAACATAAAAAACATTTGTTAATAACTTGATATCGTTGTCTACATGTCTCTATAACGTTTTATTTGAACTTGATTAACTATATAATATAGACTGAAATGTGAGTGTATGAATCACCTAACCAAAAGGTGGTATTACAATGTGTAATTAAAAATAAAAATTACTTTGTGTTGGAACTTGTGTACTACTGCGAGAAATTCTTCATAAATAACCCAATATATAGTGGAAATTTATTATAAAGACAACTAACAATGGTAAGGAAAATTTCCTCTATAGTGAGTTTGTTATAGCCAATTAATTTTATATAGGTTATGGAGAGATGGTGCATTTTAAGATTCTGAAGAAACTACTTGCTTTGTATTTAGAAGTTACATTGCGCCATTAATTGCCATTGTTATACATCACTAAATAGATTACAGTCGATATAACTGGAACTTCCCTACTAATAAACATATCTGTATCACTTCACTAAACACGAGAGGACATCGTAATCGATGAAATCGCAGTAATAATCTTTTAAGAAAACAATTGTGTATTAATGCATTTCCCCAACACCGCTGTTCTACAGCCATTGTCTTTTAGTTATTGTAAATTATCAGTGTCATATTTTACACTTTCAGTGCTACATAGCCAACCTAATTTGCATAATTTAAAGAGAACCATAATTCAGTTTCTGGGTCAACTAGAGTTACTGATACCAAAAACATACAAGGGTTTGTTTACAAATGGTGTGTGACAATGTGATGTGCTCTACCCTGTTCGTATATGTAAGTTTAATAGGTGATTAGGTAGTGGTGCTCACTGCCATCTGTCCAAGGATAACATATAATTGGTACAAACTGTTATTCATGCATAAATAAGAAGGGTTTGTTAGGTCTCGTCAGTACATTAGTTTGCGATTACCCTTGATACCTCCCCAGCACTATGGCATATAAGTAGGTATTGATTCTGCTCTCTGCGTAAGGTGCCAGCAATTGATGCCAGCCCTCAGTGTTAGGGCGTAGGAATATGTTGATGCTACTATCTCCAGGTCCAATTTACCAAATAAATTCACCTTCGCAAGTTAACATATGTCAGTTTTATTTTCGCTTAACAGGTTAACTTCTACATGAACACACAAGAGAACTCTCCCCCCCCTAGCTACGTAGGCTATGTAGGACTTGACGCGGCGATTTGCGCCGTGGGGAGCCAGGTTCGTCACACTTCCTGTATGTCTCTACTTAGCTGTCTCGAGGCGATGGTCCATCACCCAGCCGGCGACCTCGGGACCGCTCCGTCACTTGGTGGACGGGCTGCAACGCCTGGGCTGCGACAGTTCCTCACCGACCTGTGTTGACGTCTCGATGCCTTCTCCTGAACTCGTTCCTCTCGGCTCCAGTCCGCACTCCTCGCTTCAAATCGGCCGACTGCCTCGTTCCTTCCTCTTCCTCGTGTTTTTGTAAGCTCGTTCGCCATATTAAACTCGCATCATCTCTGCACATGACCAGGCTGACCGCCGCATCCTCTGGGTCGTAAAAGCGTGTTCGGCACTCCGGCTACCCGCACGTGAGNTGTTTTTGTAAGCTCGTTCGCCATATTAAACTCGCATCATCTCTGCACATGACCAGGCTGACCGCCGCATCCTCTGGGTCGTAAAAACGTGTTCGGCGCTCCGGCTACCCGCACGTGAGCCCAGCGTCGTCCGTCGATTCTGGCATCGAAGTTTATTGCTCCACCCTGCACGTGCTGGAACACTTGGTGGCCCCTTGGTCGGCACATGTGTTTCTTCTGCCTCCGGATATTGTGTCGCTATTATTCTCGCACACTCGCCAATAGCTCTCATTATTTGTTGCGGCAGCTGTCTCGGGAGAGACGTAGCTGCTGGTGTGAGCTTAGTGTCNACTCGCCAATAGCTCTCATTATTTGTTGCGGCAGCTGTCTCGGGAGAGACGTAGCTGCTGGTGTGAGCTTAGTGTCCCCTTGTAGCTGCGAGACGCAGCTGCGCCTGTCTTCCTCCACATGTGGCCTCGTGTTTATTCCGCCTCGGAATCCTNCCCTTGTAGCTGCGAGACGCAGCTGCGCCTGTCTTCCTCCACATGTGGCCTCGTGTTTATTCCGCCTCGGAATCCTGGCATCATTCTTCTAGCATGCTCGCCAAACCCTTAATATTTATTGCGGTAGCCTGCCTGCGAGTTTCGACAGAGTGTGCCTTCTGACGAAAACATATCTTTCGGGACGCGAGACGCGTCACCCTGTACTGTAAACTTCACTTCAACTCCCCTGGTGCCAGGTATTGGTTACTCCAGTTGAAGCCCCTCTCAACTATATTTTCCAATAACTGATGTACAGTATCGCTAACAACATGTTTCTTCAAAAGAGGCTACACTCTTTTAACGTACATTCATAGTGATATCCGACCTGTGTATGGACCATAATACGTTGTGATAATTGTAGTCGTAGTAACATTCTCGTAAATATTTATGGAAGTCATGTCATTCCCTCGTATGTCGCTTATTGTTTTGGCTTTCTGACATGATAATGAAACGTGCTTTTAAAATGTTTCTTGTAGTAGACATTGGTCACATATATTTGTTCCAGTATCTGAAAATTCATTATTAATGTTTCAGATATTTCAAGAAAAATGTTGATGAGGCAGCCACCCCATGTAAGAAGAGGAAGAAAACACAGCAAAAGCTAAAATCCATTGAGACCATCGATGATTTCCCAGTTGGGGTAATTCTAAGGATCATGTACAGGAATGTACAGAGAAGGTACAATATGTCAAATGTAATTATTCTGTTATGATATAGAGTAAAACAGATGAAGTTTTATAAAGTGTACTGTAAATGAAATGGATGTTGGGTTGTAAATAACCAAGATNATATAGAGTAAAACAGATGAAGTTTTATAAAGTGTACTGTAAATGAAATGGATGTTGGGTTGTAAATAACCAAGATCTTGTGTGGGCCCAGGCAAAGAAGCACTACAAGAGCCACATGAGCAGGGGTAGAAAGTTTGATAATGTAGCAGTAGAGACCATTTGGAAAGAGTTCCTTGACGTGGTAACCCCCGAGAGGTATTTTTGTCTTTTTTTNATATAGAGTAAAACAGATGAAGTTTTATAAAGTGTACTGTAAATGAAATGGATGTTGGGTTGTAAATAACCAAGAGCTTGTGTGGGCCCAGGCAAAGAAGCACTACAAGAGCCACATGAGCAGGGGTAGAAAGTTTTATAATGTAGCAGTAGAGACCATTTGGAAAGAGTTCCTTGACGTGGTAACCCCCGAGAGGTATTTTTGTCTTTTTTTNATAATGTAGCAGTAGAGACCATTTGGAAAGAGTTCCTTGACGTGGTAACCCCCGAGAGGTATTTTTGTCTTTTTTTTTCCTCAGCCTGAATTTCATGTGTTTTACCGAGCAGTTGTGAGGTCCCTATGTGGTATCTTGAGAGTTACAGTTATTTCAGGATATTATTATACCATAATTTCTACTCCTGGAAGCTGGCTTGTGTAGAGCATAATACAGTAGCATAGTTCTCCTCACCCTCATATCCTGGTCCAACTCTTCATCCCCATCAGTAGTATATACTTTATGTGCTGTTGTGTAATAAATATTGCCTAGTCTTTCCCAATAACCTCTGTTCTGTCTTTCTACATAACCATCAACTTATCCTGTGCACTAACTCTTAATATTTACTAACTTATGCATGCTTTTGGATATTTTTTACTGTGTACTGTTTGTTTCTCTGTGTCATTTTCTGGACTGTTCTGTTTTCTCATAAACACTCTTTACAAGCTCCGTATTAACTCTCTTTGATGCTTAAACATTACACGCTCTGCATTTCCTTTGCTATGATTTCGCACTGAAACAAATTTACATAGTTAATACATAGTTAAGTATAACTAAACACTTCAATGCACAAATAGTATTTCTGACATGAATAATATTGTGTTAATATGGTCAAAATGTGCGGATCACGTGGAGAAGATCATTGTAGAGGCCTGGCAGAGTGAGGTCCATCAAGACATTGAAGATATGGCTCCATTTATTATTCCCCTGGGCTCTAATTTAGACACAACAGATGAAGAAGATGCTGTAGGTGATGACGGAGACATTTTAGCAGTGCCACTGGGTGAGGTACCGGGGTGTTCTACATGGTAAGTCCGATGGTAATTGGGTACCCCTAGCAGGCACTGCACCCTGTATCCTTTTTTTGCAAAATCTTTTTGTGTAGTGTTAAATTGTAGGGTTATGTTGTTGAGCATTGCTTTATAGCATTATATGTAAAGTAGCAGTCTACACTAGAGAGCAGCTATTGAAGCATGCCATGTTTTTTAATAAATGGTTTATAATTTTTGGAGCGGAAATGGATGTATTAATTTTTTTTTATAGTTGCTGCTGTGTTGAGTTGTTTATGTACTTTTTTGTTTTGATCTATCGCAATTCTGTAATCACTACAATCCAAAGTTATTACCGGTTTTCTAACTTACTAATATATAAAAAAACAGTATTTATAAGTACTACGGCATATGCCTTTAGGATGTTTTAACTTAATGCAAATTGGAGATGTTAGGATACACCATTGTCAGCTTCTTTAATTATTGTAAACAACAGTTCTCTCTAATATTTCGTTTACTGGAGCCACATTATTTAGTTATGTTTGATTTGTTACTGTCATTTCTTTACAAAATCTGTGGCACACTTATTTTGTTCCTCCTTTAAGCATTTGCTTAGCAACATGTTTCAATTTAATTGTTTGAGTATTAGACATAAGTGAAACCAATGTATTTTCGTATTAGCTTTAAGTTAGATTTTTGTTTGGAATTTTTATTTTTTTTGATAGCAACAGAGGTTAAGAGCATTAAATACGGGCCCGGAGAAAAACTTAAACATAAAGACAGCGGCCTACCGCCGGCTCAATTATTTGAACAAAGTCTGCCGGGTTGCATTTTTGTTGCAAACCCACTATAAGAGTTATGGGAACTTTGGTTCCTGACCTCGTGACAGCATGGCTATCAGGGGACTTATGAGAGATTGGCGGTGCCATGTTTATGTTGTTGGATGGACTCCTTGAATGTTGACACATTTCAATGCAAAGTATTTTGCGACATCTATAATATGTAATCAAAGTGAACGTTTTTCTCCCCCACCCAACCCCCCAGTCAAAATCAAACCTGCACACACACACACACGAAACATCAAATTTTTAATACTCGCATTTTGGGTTTATAGACTGAAATGTTTTTCGCTTGCATCGCATATTCTTTGTGTGAAATTCTCAAGATTAAAAACTTTACGCTTGTGGAATATCCATTAATAATATATACATGACTTTTATGTGGAAAGTAAACATTGCATGTAAACATGGCCATGTGAGTGCCACATGGCAGTCACATGGTAATGTTTGTTTACCTTTGGTGGAAGGATACGAAAAGGGTTTGAAAGTAGATCTTTAGCAGGGCTTCAAGAAAGTATCTTCCAGTCATGAACCGACTATACTTTATAGCAAGAATTTCAGTATTCCATATATATTTATATTTGCTTTCATNTCTTCCAGTCATGAACCGACTATACTTTATAGCAAGAATTTCAGTATTCCATATATATTTATATTTGCTTTCAATATAAATGATATGCTTGCCAAATTTTTTCTACCTCAAATTTATTTTGAATCTTTTGATGTGGTTATTGCAAACATACATATATTTAAAAAATATTTAATTTATCTGCATGCACCGGGAGCCAGATGGGAGAATCCCACAGGGAAATAACGAGCAGCACACGCGCCTCAACACGCGACCTTTGAAATGCGAGTCCCCTTGCCTGATAAGCAATTTAAAAAAATTAGATCCTTTCCAGTTTATAGCATGTATTCCAGTATTCAATATACTTATATTGTCTTTCAATATAAACTATGTGATTGCCAATTTTTTTTACTCCGAATTTATCTTCAAACTTTTGAAGTGGTTATTGCAAACACACATACATTTAAACAATATTACGCACCTTAAGCCAGACGGGAAAATCTCACAAGAAAATAACTAGCAGCACACGAGCCTGAACACTTGACCTATGAAATGCGAGTCCCCTCGGTAGTCTTAGACCAACGCCATAATTCTGCAGCAAGTAAAACTTTNAACACTTGACCTATGAAATGCGAGTCCCCTCGGTAGTCTTAGACCAACGCCATAATTCTGCAGCAAGTAAAACTTTGCAATTTAATATAGAGACTAAATACAAAAACCAAAGTAATTTCCAAAAAAATAGATATTTCATTATTCACCAATATATACGCTACACTTTTCANCTAAATACAAAAACCAAAGTAATTTCCAAAAAAATAGATATTTCATTATTCACCAATATATACGCTACACTTTTCACATTACAACATCCTAATAAAAATAATTTTCAGTAAAAGTTATTTTTAAATATTATGTTTTTTAAAATCGCATTATAAGCACAGATTATTTTAACAGCATTACGTCTTCAAAGATTATATTACAAGTCCAGAAAAACAATAGGTTTTTGGGCTGACACATGTTATTGCCTTGAAAACATTACTTCTTTAAAAGACATATAACATTTTCAAAATTAAAATAATTTTTACTCAATCTCTATAGGTTGTTCACGTTTAACTATACACTTTTAAAAATCATGCTTAAGATCTACTTATATGCACATTATGTATCTTTCCGCTATATGCAAATTTAACATTGCCATGGGTCTGATCACTTTATTCATGCATGGGTAAAATAAAAGTCTGAAATTATTATAAAAGTAATCATTTTACAAATCTCCTAATAGGATACCTTTCTGTCACTGACGAAATGAATTCTATTATTTATGAACTTAGAGAAAGAGGCTTTATTGAATGAAATATGATGTATATGTATGTGATTTTTGTTAATGTAATAGAACGTGCGACTACCTAACGGGGCGTGGCCTCAAACAAGTGAGTGTGTTTCAAATCAAGAGAGAACTTAACAGGGCAGCGAGGCCATTTTCTGTATAGAAAGAATATGGAAAAATTAAATGTTAGTACTATGGTGAGTGCTCTGTAAAAAGAGGGAAACCTCTGTTATACAAAGATTTGGGGGTGAGATGTGAATCAAAATACTAATATTTTTACTATAATCTGTACGCATAGGTAAATTCGGCTGCAGGGTAGTTGAATTGGAATACTTCAAAGGAGGCAAAATATTTCCGTGTGTGCTATTACTTTCTTTTGTTTATAAAATGCTTTATATTGTAATATAATGCATGCTGCTGTAAAAAAATTGCGTGTGTTGGACAAAGAAAAACCAATAGCAGCAGCTATAAACTGAAAAAAAAAANGCATGCTGCTGTAAAAAAATTGCGTGTGTTGGACAAAGAAAAACCAATAGCAGCAGCTATAAACTGAAAAAAAAAATTATATTTTTAATAATAAATGGTCTCATGAGATGGTCTGCTCGTATGGCCCGCTAGTATGATCTATNAAAAAAAAAATTATATTTTTAATAATAAATGGTCTCATGAGATGGTCTGCTCGTATGGCCCGCTAGTATGATCTATGCATGGATATTTTCTGTAATCTATTAAATATTTTATGTAAAATATACTATATACATGTATATGTTTGGGTTTGTCTGGTTGTAGATACAAATTATACCTGTTTAACAGTATTTGCTTTTAACGACAATAAAATTCCCCTACGTATGCAACCAAAAATATTTAAGGGATTATTGCCGAGATTTCGAAATCAATTTTATATACTTGTAATGTGAATAATAAATATACTTGCAAATGAAATCATAAATATAATAAAAATTTAAAATATCATGTGTTAGGTAGAAAACAGCATATCTACCTGTAATACTCATAAATGTGAAACTCCACGAATGAGAAATAAATTAATGCAGAAAACAAATAAATTATAGTATAATTGTAAAATGAATTTACAAAGTTATTCATCTGTGCGAGGTGACATGGTCTTAACATACCTATTTATTATAGAAAATTCTCTGTACTAAATAGAAAACCTTTGTTATGCATTAGGTATAGTGACAATATACGAATCAAAATATTGTTCATTTTTAACGGTTGTACGCACAGTTTAGTTTGTCTACAGGAAGTTGAATTAGAATATTTCAAAGGATTCTACAAATTCCGTCTCTCTCCCCTGGAAATTACTTTCACAAATCTGTACATTACGTTCACTACTAATATTCAAATAAGTCCTACTCCAGCAGTTTGAGCTGGGAAACATGTGAACTAGGGTTTTTGATAATTTATTGTCGTGCGTACATTTAAGGCGTCTTTTGACCAGTAAAATATATGCAGTAATAAAGACACGAAACCCTTATGCGTTCGGATTTGATGCGTAGTTAATGGAAAGTTGAAGTCAATGAAAACCTATACGGTTGCGTATACACTGAATTCCAGCTGTACACATAAGAGAACTGCTGTCACTGACTAGTTACATGCCAGAATGTCGTTCGCCAATCAGAGTATGGTAACTTATTCACCAGCTGGTAGCTCAGGCAGTAGGGAATCATTGGCAGCACATGGTAGCTAATCTCGCGCATGGACTGGAACAGAGCTTTGCGAAGCCAATGGGTGAACGGGTTCGCCCACATCAAAGAAACCACCACATTTCGTTTCTATGTACTATTCTACTCCGTGGCTATTGCTTGGTACCATTAACAAAGGAATGTGTTTTGATCGTGTTGGGAGTAAAAATAATGTGCGGGCTGTGACCTCCTGATCTCCAGCCAGTAGTCTCACCTACGCTGGGAGAACTGAAATGTACGTTGGTCTGCTGCTGCTTGAGTAGTCTGCGACTACTCTATGACTATTTAAATTAACTGTTTCTAGATTAATACGAAGTCGAAGCATATGCGAAGGTGATGTGGCACACATATTTTCCCTTCAGCTGAGTTTTTTTATTCGCCTTGGTATAGAGTATTAATTTGTAAGACATTTTATGTTCATATACGAACTATGTCAGTGACTTTTGGTGAAGCGGGGCGGTAGGTAATGATTGTCAGCAGCCCTTCATACTATAGTACGAAGGAGGTTCGATCCGTTATTTAATAACCGTTTATTTAAACTAATGACAAAGCATACACGAAAAGTTCCGTGGATGTACATTTTTCTCTTATGATAAGCTGGCTGTGTATAATGATTCCTCTAATAAAGATTTGGTGTTTGCAATAACCACTTCAAAAGTTTAAAAATAAATTCGGAGTAAAAAAAATTGGCAATCACATAATTTGTCTTGAAAGGCAATATAAGTATATTAAATACTGGAATACATGCTATAAACTGGAATGGATCTAATTTTTTTTAAATTGCTTATCAGGCAAGGGGACTCACATTTCAAAGGTCGCGTGTTGGGGCTCGTGTGCTGCTCGTTATTTCCCTGTGGGATTCTCCCGTCTGGCTCCCGTTGCATGCAGATAAATAAAATTTTTTTTAAATATATGTCTGTTTGTAATAACCATATCAAAATATTCAAAATACATTTCAGGGTTTCAAGAAAGTCTCTTCCAGTCGTGAACCGACTGTACTTTATAGCAAGAATTTCTGTATTCAATATATTTATATTTACTTTCAGATAAATCCATCGCCAACAACAGCTAATGAATCAGATACAGATGACGAAGACACAACGAATGATGCTCTTGAAGAACAAGGAGTTACAGTAACAATAACGGATCCTCGTCATCCTTATCTTGCTGAAGTAATTCCTAGATACAATGATCTTCTTCAAAAAGTGCGAAAAGCGGTTAAGCTGTTCAAAAGATCGCCTACTAAATACAACATGTATCTGCAAAAGTATGTGAATGAAGATACAGGTAAAGAATTAAGCCTTATTTTGGATTGCCGCACGCGTTGGAATAGTCTTCTAGCTATGAAAAAAAGATTTTATAAGCTGAAAGTGTGTATCGATAAAGATTTAATAGATATAGGATCAAACATAAAATTTAGTGACCTTGAATGGTCGAAAATAAAAGACTCTAATGACAGTTTGCAACCATTTAAATTGGCTGTAGAGGCCCTATGTCGAAGAGATTCGACCCTATTAACTGCTGAAACAACACTAAAATTTGTTTTAGAGAAGTTGCTCACTCATGGCACGGTGTTAAGTACTGAATTATCTGAAGCACTACGTACAAGAATTAAAGAACGCCGCACTGTAGTAACAAGAATATTAATATACTTACAGAATCCAAATAAATATCGTGAAGATACAAACCGAGCTGATGATACATTTACTATGCCAAAGAAAAAAGTCATACTATAAGAAATGAATTTTTTTTTAAAAAGACTTATTCAAGATGATAACCCTAACGAAAACGTGGAAGAAATAGTAGAGAAGTACTTAGATTCACCATCACTGAAAAAAGATTTGACATTACAGGAAGAATTGCAATTACAAATCCAGCAAGAAACGACGTGTTATACCATACATTCTAAAAAAGAGAAAGATTTTGACAAAGTACTAAAAAATGAAATTACTGCATTTGAAAGTGAAGGAATTCGAGGAGAATACTTGTCTGCTATTCATGATTATTTGCTGACAATATGGCGACAAGTGTAGAAGCTGAAAGGGTCTTTTCGGCCGCAGGCTATATTTGTAGCTCTATTAGAAGTCGACTGGCAGATGCCACGATTAACACTATTTGTTTTCTACGATCCTTTTTTTCTGTCATAAATACAAGAATGAGACTTGTTAGCATTCTCAAATACCTAATTATTGTGATCTTNTACGATCCTTTTTTTCTGTCATAAATACAAGAATGAGACTTGTTAGCATTCTCAAATACCTAATTATTGTGATCTTAGTAAATTACGTAAGGTTAATTATGTTAGATTTTATAAAGTTACTTACTAAAATTGATCTATCTGTGAAAATGAAATCTAGGAAGACTGAACCACCCGTTATGTGTCGTTAAAATTTAACTAGTTACCTACACTGTACTAGATTTTAATTGTTTGCTCGTTGTCTAATTTTAACATCGGAAATAAAGTTGATTATACATATATTTTTTTTCATAAATTACTTATAAGTACAATACACTCGATTAACTCATTAACAGTTCATTTCGGAGGACCGAAAAGGGAAAATCATCCTGATTTGATCAATCCGATCGGACCCGGCAGGATCTGGCTGGATCGATGGGAATCCGGTCGGATCCGGTCGGATTGAAAATGACGCCGGATTGCAATCCTTAGATACAAGCCACTGACGATGTGAAATCGAATATGTTGAGCACGGCTTCATTCACATCTTCACAGACTGCTCAAAGACTATTATGCTATTGTGCCAAGATATTTATTACTGGTCCACATGTCCTAGCTAGACGGTTGCCAGAGGCAATATGATGGTAAGGAACAAGATGTTGGACAGACATAAAATGCTCGCTAGTCCTCTGGTTCACACCTGTGACCCATGTATTTAAGGTTTCCAGACACAATATATTTGGACAGAAACAAGATGGTAGACAGAAACAAGATAGTACAGAGAAACAAGACGGTAGACAGAAACAAGATGGTGGACAGATACAATATGGTTACCAGTCCACTGGTTCAAAACCAAGTGCCATGTCCTAGATGCTTACCAACCCAGTATGTTCGCTAGTACTCTGGTCCACATCTGCACCCATATCCTAGATCGTTTCCAGACACAATATGCTTGGACAGAAACAAGACGGTGAATAGGTACAATATGGTTACCAGTGCACTGGTCCACACCCAGGTGTCTTGTCCTAGATGACAGATAAACACAATATGACCACTGGTCCTAGTCCACGATACTAGACCTAAATGGATTCCAGACACAAAATAGTTGCACAGAAACAAGATGGTATATATACGTAATGGTCACCATTCCATAGTTTGTCATTCGAGTGCCATGTCCTAGATGATGGACAAACACAATATGTCCACTGGTCCTCGCACAGGCCCCTAGAGAGTTGCCAGACACAATATGGTTGGAAATAAACAAGATGGGGGAGAGATACATAATGGTCACCATTCCATTCGTACTCACCCGAGTGCCATGTCCTAGATTATGGNAAACAAGATGGGGGAGAGATACATAATGGTCACCATTCCATTCGTACTCACCCGAGTGCCATGTCCTAGATTATGGACAAACATAATACGACCACTGGTCCACACTCAATACCCTAGATGTTGACAGACATAATATGGTTGGACAGAAATAAGATGGATTTCGAANGACCACTGGTCCACACTCAATACCCTAGATGTTGACAGACATAATATGGTTGGACAGAAATAAGATGGATTTCGAATAAAAAATTGCCAGTGTAAGGTCAGTAAAATATCGGCTGGCGAACCCTTGTATAGCTAAAATGTTCGTGACTATTCCTTTAACCATTCATAATGCAATGTTCAGTTCCTCAGACACATATATTGGTATATCTGTTGTTAAAATAACTCCAACTGCAAATAGTTTGACTTTAATGAAATTGTATACAATTGGGACAAAGTGGTTTTCGTGCTACGAGTCCACGTATAAGCTACTTCCNGTTTGACTTTAATGAAATTGTATACAATTGGGACAAAGTGGTTTTCGTGCTACGAGTCCACGTATAAGCTACTTCCATATATAGTTTCGAATCCTTCAGGCATAGATGTTCCTATTAAATACAATATGGAGTCGGGACATTAGTCATGCAGTCATCATTTCCGATATAGTTGAATTAACCTTAAAAATATGCGCTAGTAGACAAGCAACACATTAAACTTAGGTCTCTTTTTTNTTTCCGATATAGTTGAATTAACCTTAAAAATATGCGCTAGTAGACAAGCAACACATTAAACTTAGGTCTCTTTTTTTTCATAATATAAGAATTAAATAGATCAAATATTTTATTTATAAATATATTTGTAAATAACATCGTATTCGAACAAGTTTTGAAAAAAATCGCAACCGACGATACATAATTCACTATAGTTATGTTTGAACAACTGGTCACTTCCTTTTCGGCATCCCACTTTTAATACAATTTAGAAACTGCCGTAGAGAGCAAAGTAATCTACAATTCTGCCTTCATTATCGAATTTCTTAAAAATAAAATACTGAACGGTAGAAACGTCACATAGTAAGTGTTTAGATTTGTTTAAAATACATAACTTTTTACAGTCATATGGGAACTTAACATATTATTTGTAAGTTTCTTCAAAATAAACATGGTTGTAGACATGTCATGTGCTATAGTTAACTATAAAAACCTTTCATGAAAGACTTATATCTTTATTGACCGCATCACCTAGATTGAAGTCAGGAGTAATACCTGTGATGTGAATTTGTGGACGATATCTTGAATGGGTGTAGAATCTGCCAACTATACTTATAAGAAGTTTTAAGGCATAACTTAACTGACCACATCACCTTGATTGATTTCAGTAGAGCTCTACCTGTGATCTATATTTGACAGCTATAACTTAAATGGTTCTAAAATGGCGGCCAACTATGATAAGAAGGCTTTAGGCAAAACTTGCATTATCACTTAATATAGGTAATGAGTGGTATCAATGATGTCTATAGCTTCAATGGATGAAAAATGTCAGTCAAATATGTTTACAAGAATTCTTAATGCGCAATGAGCAATAACATTTCGATCAAGGTCATTTACTTCAAAAACTCTGAAGATCATGCCTATGCTTACTAAAGTCAATATTGCAACGAACACATGCGAATAATCTAAGTTCGTGGGGTCACATTAGCATTCGACTCAAAAACGCGAGCCCGAAAATATATAACACTAGGTATATTTACTAACACAATTCCATGAATATAAAATTTAATATTGTGCTGGTAATTACCTCATAATCATGTTTTCTGACATAATATTCGAATTCTCTTTGAAAATACGAATTCGTTGAAATACTGCTCGATATACTAATATTAAAGTAAAGTAAAAATGTATTTATTTAAATACACTACATTGTTTTATAAAATTTTGCTTTTCATAATCTATGGTTCTGGTATCTTATACTACAAATCCAACTTGGAAATACGACTTCACAGACACATTGCTCAGAATAATCTTTTCTGTAAATTTTAAAAGTGAGATAAAATATATTACATCGAATATATATCTTCTATTTATAAAACGATTTTTTTTTGTATTATTGATCGATGTTACATTATAATCAATTTATTTTTGAAAATACGAATCCATAGGCAGGTCGCTCGAATTACTTTCGTCTGTAAGTTTAAAGATAACCTGTTATTTACAAAATAATGTACTATTTCCAGTGCCTTGTCAACATGACTGCTGTATAAGTTAAGACATTCTTTTTATATATGCATCATTTTGACCTGTACTGGCACCCGTTTCCTTGTAGCTTAGACGAGAAATGGTGGTCGACTATGCTTATAAGATGGGTTATGGTATAATTGTACATGCCACCCTGATCGTTGTCGGGAGCGAAGTCTGTGATAAGAATTTAGTGACAATATCTTAAACAGTTCGGAATTGATTGACAACTATACTTATAAAAGGGTTTTAAGTATATTTAACCATACCACCCTGATTGGCATCTGGAGCGATGCCTATGAAATGAATTTGATGGCTATTTCTTAAAGAGTTCGGAAATAAATGTCCACCTATGGTTGTAAAAGGGGTTAAGATATAATTGACCCAATTACCCTTATCGACGTTAGGAGCGATTCCTATGGTATGGATTTGTTGGCCATATCTTAAACAATTCCGAAATTATGGTGTACTATGCTTATAAATTTGTGGGTGTCTGATATTGATATACTCTACTAGTATAAAAAATTATCAGCAATATTAAAGAGTACTTGGAATGTTTAACGTCATTCAAAATGTTGGATCCAAGATGACCGCTGATTCACACATCCACTGCTACATGTCATCGTTCACAAATATAAGCTAACTATGCCTATAAAATTACTTGGGGACTTAACATATGTTCGTTATCAGATTGCATAATGGCATCTACATACTAAATTTCGAGTACCTAGCCTGGATGGTTTGTGATTTATTCATAACTATGCTTATTAACTGATGGCATCTCCACTTTATATTTTTCATTACCTTCCGAATAGACACATCCCAATGGTTATTTTTATATATACATAATTTAGACCTGTACTGACATCCATGTCCTTTTCGTTCAGTCGACTAGGGAGTCTGTCTACCAATCCAAGGTCTGGCAGTTCGCCGCTCCTCACCTCCACAGCTTTTTATACAGTATTAAACCATTTCACGTCGATAGGGGTGAGTGTCGGCATACAGTACATGGAACATCACCCACAGCCTCCAGCCGACACCAGCACTCCTAGCAGCCGATGACAACATCAGGCAACACTAGCGCTGCCTAGCAGACAGTGTGGAAACCAAGGATGGCACCGTGGCGGGTAATGAAATAAACTTCCAAGCAGACGATATGAGAACCAAGATGGAGAAGACAAAATAAGATGGCGGCTTAGTATGCCCCTAGCAACAGCAGATGTAAACAGGAGATATTGGAAATATGTGGCAGTTGGCAGAAACAACATGGAGGACAGCAAAAATAAAAGATGTCGTAAGGCGAAAACAAGATGGTGGATTTGGAATCAAAATGTCGGACTCAAAAACAAGATGGTAAACTTAAAATAAATATGTCAGCCTCAAAAACAATATGGCGGAATAAAAACAAGCTGACAGACTCAAGAGGTCAATGTCAGAGTCATCCAGAATGCGTATCCCATATGGCGGCAGTCCACTGGTTCACACCCGGGACACATTGTCCCAGAACATACAAAATCGTACTACACGCAATATAATTAATTAGCATCTTGGTATTCCATTTAAGCTCCCCGATCAATTGCCACTTAATTAGTTATTGCATAATTCTTATGTTCAATAAACTCCATCTTATACTGGTATGCTCTACCTAATGATGACTCATTATTAAGCTACGTCATAGACCCTTTCAGGTATGAATTGACTTAAAAGTTTATTCGTAACAGTTCGAGATTTACATTTCTGATTTTATAAATCACTGGTTGCTGAGTTGCGAGATTTCTTATCGTAGCCAATGGGTAATTTCTAACAGCAAATAGTTCAATATTTATAACTCTCTTGAATACCGCTTTACTTGTAAACGCTACACGTAATTTTATTCCAAAATTATTTCGTTTACGTTTTCAGATCATGTAAATATGTTGCAATAAGTGACACAAACATAAAAATTAATACATGAATTAATAAACAAAGGAAACTTAAAACCTCTGTCGCGTATTTAATTTTACGACGTAAACATTAAATGTTACCGCAATAGAAAAAAAACTCAAACACAGTGAGATGAGCATGCAACATTAAAAAAAATTGTAACTTTTCCTAACACAAAAAAGGAATAGTAATATTTAGAGCTATTTCGAACATTCTTTACGATTCTCATGTTGACACCATAACGTCCCAACATTTTCAGCAGTGTTTATGGCGTGGGAACGCGACTTATTCTGAAAATACTTTCCAACTGCTGATTTTGTACTGTCCACAGAAATTACATATTCGTACTTTGGGTTTTTTTTTATTAATGTTGAAAAATGCGTTTCCAGCCTTGGCATGGAAATAATTTTTTTCCTAGTGCATCACTTAAAAGAAGTCGCTCAAATGGAACAAATAGGTGGCATACGTATACTGCTTATATATGTAACTATCAGTAAGGCGTGTACCTCAAAGTGACATTCAGCATTTTAGCTTTACAATCGTTTTTCACACTGATACTAAGGTGTTTAATTAAATAATTTCAGTAAATAAAACCTCTTAGTTGGCGAGTTTATAAAATGTGTTTGTAAAATTTTACCTCGTACTAAGTATTTATAAGCATTTATAATTTTCCAAGTTTTCATGTGCTGTACTGTTGCACAAATAATTAAAAATTTTAAAAATGTTGACGCTTTGCATTTTTTTCCCCAATATCAACATAGCAAAAACTGTGAAAATAACAATGATTTAACTGAAAATTGTTGTTTTTGCGTTTTAGAGACATCAAAGTCAGGGAGCGCTAAGAACAACACTTATCTATACCCTCATGAAATTCCATATATATTTTCTCTCCGTACAAAGTAATGAACTGGCATATATTGGGTATATATACATATATATAAAGTTTACGTTTTGGTCCACTTATAATTGCTAATGCAAATGCTTTCATAATTTTCGTGCACTGTTGTGCAAAAATTAGGAACTATTTTCATATGTAATGTCGCGCAGAAGTGTTTTAAACAGATACAAGGAAACCATCACGTCATTGCATGGGTAATGTGAACAGCACTGACCAAGAAATAAAAAATAATTCAAAGAATGCAAATTACCTTTATTTAAATGTGAGTTCCGAGCAAAGCAAGGCAAAAGACAGAAACGCCAATGTGACAGACAAAATTCAATAAAAACGCAGTCCCCATTAGGGGAAATGGTAACCCCTGATTGCGATTCAGGAAGTGTAGCGCCTGTTCATGCTCAGTATTAGGATGTCTTAGTTACTCTGTGCTGGCTTCCAAAATATTGTNAGTGTAGCGCCTGTTCATGCTCAGTATTAGGATGTCTTAGTTACTCTGTGCTGGCTTCCAAAATATTGTGGACTCAAATTGACTTATTACGGGTTAATTTATGACCCGCGCACTTTAAAAAAAACTTTTCTGAAATTAGTTTGAATCATTAAATTAATAAAAAATTCCCATTTATATGTTTGGAAAAAATATTGAAGGTGAAAGATAAATTAAATTTTTTTTTTGTATTCTTGTGAAGTTACCATCGATATATAAAAAAATCATAAACTATCCTGAAAACCTAGAAAAAATGTTCTGCTCGTGAACAGCTGTAATAGTACCTATACAGGCCGTCGGCGTGGCAGATAGCACGACAGCCAGGTGGGCAGCAGCAGTGTGGCGACTGCTGGGGCTGTGGTGTGGGGCGATGACGCGTCC
The DNA here is from genome assembly GCA_002778355.1 of Clitarchus hookeri. NCBI lineage: Eukaryota > Metazoa > Arthropoda > Insecta > Phasmatodea > Phasmatidae > Clitarchus > Clitarchus hookeri. Next base: position 245,587 of record NQII01002554.1, read on the forward strand.
TCGTATCGTGTTAACGACCGCACTGCGGGGTGCGTGTGACGGCCGAGGGTTCGAGTAGGTCGGCTCGCTGCTCTGGAGGCACGCCGCTACGGAAACCCCAGTTAATTAATTTCGGGCGAAACCAATAGCCGCCGTTGAGGCAGGGGTTCTATTTTGATGCATGGCCGCGCGCGACGCTCGCTCCGTTAAATCGGCGCGCGATCAATACGGCGGAAAGGCAACAGCGCTTTCTTAAGAATAACTTTCGTGGCATACAAACTGTGTCAAAAAATGCTGCACCTTTTATTTCTCTACAGCGAAATCAGGTTGAATAAGTAAGTGTGACAACGAAATGAGACCGCCTTCGCAACGCTTGGCAGTTGCCTAGTACGAGAAGCATGCTATATCCGATACTCAACAGATACCTTGTGTCAATAATCGGGCCAACCGAGATTCCAAAAGGCGGATCAGAGATCAGAATGGGTCTACTTGTAGCAGCGAGACTTTTCAGGCTACAGCGTTTGGCCAGTTTCTGTTACACCCAGCTCACCGTTTAATCTACTTGGTAGCGTGCCTTCGCATCTCGGTGGAGAGCGAACACTGTAACGAACCGCCCTGGTCGCTCTGGCAGGCGTTTGCTATTAACAAAGACTTAATTTAATTATTTTTTAACCCTCTTCAGAATGACCACAGATTTAACATTTAAAAAATTATTTGTGGTTATACTGAAATATCGTTGTAACATATAACACATGCAATCTATTTCTTTCATTCTTAGAGACACAAGTCTTTCTATAATACTTCAAGTCTTAAGAAGAAAAAACAATTTCTAACAGTTTATAGGCGCAGCAGAACATATATTTAAAAAAGGCCACAAATATTCTGGTCTACCAATTTTTGGATGAATTTTTTTTTTTTTTTAGCTTTTGCGTCGAGGTACATTGACAGGATGTCCTGACACAAACATATATAATATTTCATAACTTCCAAGCGTGTATGTTAGTGATCGCTAAAGTGGTGACTCGAATCGTTGGTGATGAATGAAAGCCACACCCAACGAATAACAGTGAATTATTCATCGTCGATTCGATATTCAGATTATAAGACCTCTACGGTATATATACCACAGAATTTAATCATCCTTCATGTTACCACACGATGTAAAAGAAAAAAAACTGTGACTAAAAAGCCTATACATATTTCGGTCATTACATTTTGAGTTTTTTTATAATCTACTGAAATGACATTGCAAATCAAATATTTTCAGCTTCCTGACTTGCAATAACTAAAAACAGCATTTTAAGTAAATCTCACGGCTTGAAAAAATATAAAATCTCTGACTGATTAGTCAATGGAGACTATTCTTCCTTTTGCCTTTCATGTCGTTCCAGTCTTACATTATTCGCGATACCATTTACAAAAAAAATCTAAGTTTAAATATTAATGCCACACATACAAAAAAAATCCTAAAACGGCATTGAACAAAATAATGCCAATTTGTTCCTGAGCATACGTTTTTTTACGTCCATCACTGAACTATTCTACTTTTGTGACGTAAATTTCAAATAAATAAAATATAACTTTTTTTTACTTCAAAATTAACTAAGTGTTTGCATTTTGCAAAATATTTTCCTCCCAAAGAAATAAATGAAATTATTTTTAAGAAAGGCACAGTAATTTACAATTGAAAATTGTTGCATTTAAATTATATACGACTTCATTGCTATTTCACTAACAAATTTTATTAAAACAACATATTTTTTTCAGTAAACGGGGGAACGTGTACCGTAAGTGATTATTACCAGTGCAACTGTTTCTGTTCAAGGGTAAGAATTTCGCATCAGCAAAGATATAACGATGAAATAGACTCTCAAAAATTTAACACAGAAATTTTTAATATATTAGTCACTTAACACATTAAATAAAAAATATTTATTATATTTTTTTGTGCGCAACAATGCAAATAATTCCTCGGAGATAATTATGGCGGAAAATGTTGTCAAGGAAAGAAATAAAACTCAAATGCCTGGGACTCAAAACTCACGGTAGAACAAATACCCTTGCTCTGAACACGGAACATCTGTCATTTATAAGTACACGCTACAAACTGTCGGCCGGAGTAGCAATATAGTGTCAATTTTGTAACACTAGTTCAGTTGCTTTGGTAGAGAAGAAATGCTAAGTGGAGCGCGTCTCTCATGTTGACAATTCCTCGACATTTTATCACAGTTAGCTGATTTTTTATCACTGTAAAACTACTTTGTTACCTCTCCCTGTCTCTAATCCAAAAAAATATAAACTATAGACTAGTTAAAACCCCTAATTATTTTATTGGATATTGCTTTATGCGTAATAACAAATGTTTTTCGTTAATAAATTGGAAGAAATAGTAGGATGAACCCAAAACTGGCAGGTGTATTAAAACGATGAGCTTAAGTTCACGTCTGCGAATGTTGAAATAGTTAAGCAGATTCTACTCAGAAATTAATTTTTGAATCAAAATCATGCACCCACACAGAGCTTTATTAAAATACCATTTGAAGTATAAGTTTTAAGTAAAATTGTTTTCGGGGAAAATTACTCAATTTATATGCCACAAAATGAACCCGGTATTTTCTGTTTTATGCTACCGCATTTACAATAATATTAAAATATTTATAACCGTCAAAAACTTAATCTAATTTCTGGAAACATCTGAAAAATAATTTTAATATGTATGAAAGTTTCTGATATGATGGCTCAGAAATCTCTAATAAGTTACCTTATGATGAAACACCTGATTATTCAGTGTGCCTGGTTTTGTAACGTACATAGTGTTCTTCAGAGTTCACAACATTAAAAATATCGGTGTTAAATCTGGAGGTCTGGGTGGATACTCAACACTTCCTTGTCAGCCTATCCACTTCCCTTTCNTAAAAATATCGGTGTTAAATCTGGAGGTCTGGGTGGATACTCAACACTTCCTTGTCAGCCTATCCACTTCCCTTTCCCATTATTTTTGTTTGCCGCGAAGTCCTTTATTCACGTCACACACGGTTCCGTCCCTCTCAAACTTGTTACGTAATCATGTCGCTACCACGAGTGACGGTGGCGCAGTATCGAATTCTGCTCTCCATCATCTCTGCACCTCAGTTATCTTCCCACATGTCGAACAACACTTTACAGTCCACTTACATTGCAGTGCTGTCGCTCGTGGCTGCAAACGGAAATGACGACAGCCGAATGNTAAAAATATCGGTGTTAAATCTGGAGGTCTGGGTGGATACTCAACACTTCCTTGTCAGCCTATCCACTTCCCTTTGCCATTATTTTTGTTTGCCGCGAAGTCCTTTATTCACGTCACACACGGTTCCGTCCCTCTCAAACTTGTTACGTAATCATGTCGCTACCACGAGTGACGGTGGCGCAGTATCGAATTCTGCTCTCCATCATCTCTGCACCTTAGTTATCTTCCCACATGTGGAACAACACTTTACAGTCCACTTACATTGCAGTGCTGTCGCTCGTGGCTGCAAACGGAAATGACGACAGCCGAATGGCTACACACGCTTGCACACTCCCAACGTTATCCGTATAGCGTCAAATACACGCGGTCCCATCAAATGGATTTTAACATTTTCTCTGTTATTAACGTACACAGAGTGTACACATTAATTTGGTACATTAGATATATTTTGTATGGAGTTTTTTTATTGACTGTACATTTTAAATGGCAAAACTATCACGTACAGCAACAGTTAACACAATGTATAATTTTCGAATAAAAATTGTTGACTGTTTTTAGAATAACTTACAAAAACACCAATCTCAATACATAAGCAAAAATAATTATTTAATAATTTACTAAATTTCATTATTTAGAACGATATATTAACAAACGGAAACATAAGGTCGTTCTTAATTTTATCATAAATCAATCGTATTAATAACCCGTGTTAAGAAATTTTGTTTTTAAAAAAATTACTCGTCTTCGCGATATATACATTTTAATATCAGAGAGTTACAGATAATAATCTGTTAAATGTACTGGAATTATTTTGGCATATTTAAAGGTTTTGTGGTTTCTACCATTTTTTCCGCAAAAAGATGCCAATTTTTAAATATGAAACTTGAGACTGTATCAAGTGTTGCGGTACAATATAGATACCGGCATTAAAATATCTGGTCAATACATCTAATATTATTAAAATATATGAAGTATCGTACTTCAAATTATGTTATTGATTTTATGTATCGGAAATTGGCTCACTGAGAGAACTTTTCATAGCCATTCTGGAACTGCAGAAGCGTTCGCCTGGAATGGGAACGATAAACCACTTGGTAAAACTACCTGCAGCGCAGTCTGTTAGAATAGAGTCAACGACCTCCCGATAGTGAGCCATGCATTACTGCATGGCCACTCAAGATCTCCGTGTCGAAAAGCGGAGATGCAGAGTGATGACAGGATAACAGTTACAAATGTATACATTTGTATTACTTAGGCCAAAAGGACAATGGTTCCTGGTACATCCAAATATTACTCAGCCAATAATAAAAATTTTCAAATAAGTCCTGTGAAGATCTTGGGCCATTTTATCTGCAGCGCTGCCATAATGAGATTTCTGTAAGAGAATGCATATCTTACTCAAGTAATCACTTTGTTAAAAATTCTAACCTCGTCGATTTGTGTGTAATGTACAGGAAGACACTATTTGTATGTCACGTTTGATCCACAATTCATTACGGGGTTTTAAGATGTAAGAACACGCGTAGAAATTCTTGAAAAGGATTTAAAAATTAAGTGACTCTGCTATAGTTGAATACCGTCACAATTTAGTGTTCTTGCCAGGTGCTGACCACAAAAATGCTTCATAAGTAAGCCATATAACCCCGATTGAGTTGTTGTTTAAACCTTACATGAGTAATCGTATCAGCTTTATCTCAAATTGGCGGGAGACAAATTACCACTTCTAAGTGTTATTTCTTGTTTAAATAGTGTAATTTCTCAGCCTATAATTGTTTATAAAGCAAAGTATCTGTTATGCTTAGCACGATTATTTACAAACAAGATAACATTGACGAGTCTCCTATTCCCTCTCAACAGGTTATCATGGACGTCTAACCACCTGGTACTGATCGGTGTTCATATAGTCATGGTCAACACGATTGAACCATCGTTTTTTGGCTTTCTATCCATTTGTTGTTACGGCGATCAAGGTTCCGAGTTGGACTGAAGTCATTTTATTGGTACCAAATAAACGACGGGGCAGCAAAATATTTAAGAAAGTTGCCATTTTGTAAAACAATCATATAAATAGTACGTTACATAAAGCATGAATTATTTACATATCTTTTGGTACGTATTTTTTCACACAATTACGGAAGATCTTACCATACAAATATATTTCATTTTTATACTACGTACTCCATATGCAAACAGTCTGGTTATAATGGGGTTTCATAGGCGTAATACGCAGCCTAGAANATTTTTATACTACGTACTCCATATGCAAACAGTCTGGTTATAATGGGGTTTCATAGGCGTAATACGCAGCCTAGAAACTTTGGAAGGCTAAAATCTTGAAAAATAGCGCTTGGTTAACTAAAAAGGCCAAAAATGAAATGGTTTATACAGGTGTATACCTGTATACTTATACCTGATATGGTGAGAATCTGTCATATATTTCCTGAATGTCGTATTTTCCGGGCGGTGCTTTTCTCACAGCAGGTAGAACAAAATACCCGTTTTTGCAAACATTTAATGCTCCGTAGCTGTTGCTTAAATACGAAGTTTCATAGATCTAGTGTATCACTCTGTTATTACGATGAAGTGCCGTTTCGCAGTAATTAACAGTTTTTAGCCTACTTTGCGAAGGAAAGAAACTCTTATAAGATCACTTTCCTATCTTTGTGTCTCGGTGTATATGTGTATGCATTTGTGTGTCTAGGAATGTGTGTCGACTCCTTTAAATTTTTGAACGCGTCAACCAAATTTCACCAAACTAGGTACACATATAATACTAAGTAAGGACACCTGAGTTTTATAGTTTTCGACCACGCCTGGCACTTTCTTTCAAAATGGTGGTCATTAAAACATCTTGGGTGATATGTCATATCTCGGGAACACTTCAACATATTTAAATCTAATTTTGTATGCTGGCAGACCATTGTGTAAACATTAAATTTTGAAATAGATTTAGTTTTTTGTACTTCATTTTGTAAAAAAGCTCTAATTAAAAAAATTAATATTTAACATTATATGTCGAAAACTATTTAACCAATTCTCACCCAATTTGACATGCAATTAATACTATGGTAGACCATGTTAACATAACTCATTGAACAAAATTAGTTACATATTTTCAAAATGGCGGTTATAAAAATGTTTTAAGTTTATTTAGTATATCTGCCATACCATTAAACCAATTTTGACCAAATTATGTATACTGAAAGTATCTATTACAAGTATCCTATAAACCAACAAATTCCCATTTTTGTTAGCCATTTTAGAAGATAGCGCCATAAAAATTAATAAAGTTATTACGTCATAACTCGGTGAATAATGTACCGATTCCTACCAAATTAGTCAGACATATAGTACTGATGCATATGATGTTAAGTGATATTTATTAAGAAGGTTATATACTTATTTTCAAAATTGCGGCCATATGTTTATTTTAGCTTAGAATACTATATCGTCGAAACTATGTGATCAATTCCAACATAACTTTCTATGTTGGCAGTAGACATTACAACTATCAACTGTATCTACGTGGATAATCTGTTGTGCACTATTTTGTAAGATAGCGCCATGCGAATAAAATTAAATTTTTATGTCATATCTCGGGAAACAATTGACCAATTCCTATCAAATTTGGCAAACAAGAAGTACTGAAGCAGGTGGTGTAAACTGGTATGTTTTATGTAGGTCAGGAACATATTTCTAAAATTGTGGCTATACAAATATTTTACCTCAGTATATTTTACTAACGAAATAAATTCCAACTAACTTTTTATGCTGGCAGTACCTATTACAACCATCAAATTTGTCTATGCGGAGCCTCATTTCTCTGTCATTTTGTAAGATTACCCTACCAATAAAAATAATGATTTTATATCATCTCGGGAAATAAACCTATTCTTACAAAATTTGGTGAAGATATACTGAGGTAGGCAAAAATAATAAATGTATTTTTTCAAAGTACGGCAAACATATTTTCAGTTTGGTGGCTATAAAATCATTTTAGTTTTGTGAATGATATATACGAAACTATGTAATCTATTTCAACTTTACTTTGTATTTCGTCATTATAGAACCATCGAAATTGCCACTACATTACTTGTTTGTCCTCCATTTATGAAGATCGCCACGTGAAAACTATGGAGCTTTTATGCCATGTCTCGAGGATTAATCAACCGATTCCTACCAAATGTTACACTGGAACATTTCAAATAAATTTGTATAAAATTGTGCATACCATAAATGCTACAGAAGGCCATGCAAACTTTCATGATTTAAATGGGTCAAACAACGATGTTCAAAACGGCAGCTTCATAAATCATTTAGGTAAGTTTGACATATATATTAACCAATTCAACCAAATTGAAGCAGAATTTGTATGTAGACGGTATACATAAGAAGCATCGTATATAAAGCATCTTTTTTTGACAATTTTATACGATATCATTAAACAAGGAATTAAATTTTTATGTCATATCTCAGGGATTAAACAATCTATTTCCATCCAATTCTTCACACAAGTAGCGCTACGGTAGGCCATGTAAACTAACATGGCTTATGTAGCTCTAGTAAACCCTATAATTCGAAACATTATACTGATTAAATCCTAAGTTGATGCTCCGAATTTGGCCTCCGTAATACAGTGGATTGCACGTTACCTTATAGTACGATGTTTTCTGGGCTCAAGTCGCGGGTAAGGCATGTGTGTATTTGTAATTGTCTCACTACTGTTGCGTAAGTTTCTGGTTTCATTTCTAAAGTTATTGCTTTTAAAGAGAAGTAAATTCCTTCCTACCAACTCAGATTTAATGAAAATACTAAAAATAAATTTCACCTATGTTGAGGAAAGTAGGCTCATTAGTTTATCAGTAAGTTCTTGTTAATACTACGTTTCTCTCACTTAAAAGTTCTTAACTATTGACAGCATAAGATCTTAAGTTATGTAGAAGGAAGAACGTAAATCTTAGCACGCATCTTTTGTTCTCAAAACCATATATTTCCAAGGAAAAATGGACAACCTATTAATGAAGCCAAAACATCTTTAATTACACCTGAAAAGAAAAATAGCGGTACAGTGAACCAGCTTCTAATATGTGAACGAAACCACTCGGGGATAAATTATATTGTATTAAGCTTTAGGTAGCACATTTGTGCACAGATAGTATGATTCTGTGCCTATAATTAAAAGGAGCGTTTCCTACGCTTAGTGGCCTAGCGGAGTGTAGACCAGTAGGCGGGAGGGGGAAGGCTGTGCTTTCATTCCCGAGTGGGTGAAATTACGTTAAGCTCATCATGCAGCACTGGGAAGGACGGGGATAGAGATTACGAGGCAGGGCCGGAATTACAGTAAATGACCTTCGGTAAACGTCCGCTGATTACCCCCAAACGCGATAAGTCCGAAACTGGAATGGACCGGGATCTGAACGCCGGCTTGTTCGGAGGGAAGATTGGGGATCTAGGGACGCACCATCGATGTCAGTCCCATCAGTGGCACAGCGCGGAATGCACTCCACAAACGTGCTGGATGAAGGAGCTTCGTTCCTGATTTCGTGCCACCCATCATCCAGGAAGGTAACACAACGACGGAATAATTTTATATTTTGGACTTTCAGTATGACTGCAGTTATAACATATAATAATACAAGTTGTTCATCTAAAATTAAACTATTAAGAAAAACGAAAGTAAGGTTAGTGTGATGCATTTGATTAATAATACAACAAAAAATTTGGATTTTATTTATTGAAAAATGTTAAGTTATAATAACTGCTTCACAATGTTTCATTTGTAATTTATTGAAACCATTTAGTTCACTTAACATTTTTTTTAGAAATAGCATAACCAACATACCTAATAGGTACTAAATATTCGACCATAAAATAGTTTTAAAATGCAAATATTTCTAGATAACTTAAAAAAATCCGTCAAAATTCATCTGGAAGTAAAATAAAATCACGACAGTAATATCGCAGCTAGCACTAGCTAACATTTTAGGAAACTGCATTGAATTGACACCTGTGGGTGCCACTTCCTAGAATACATTTTAACCAGTCTCAAGAACGAAGTAAAATCGTTAATTCTCTGTTAGTAAACATATTTCTTCCCAAAGGTTGATTCTGTGNAACCAGTCTCAAGAACGAAGTAAAATCGTTAATTCTCTGTTAGTAAACATATTTCTTCCCAAAGGTTGATTCTGTGAAGGTGCTGAGAAGCGCCTGATTTTAAACCTTTAATGAGTCTTGGCCCATACAACCATATTTACTTGTTGTTGAAGCATAGAAACCAGCATTTTCCTTTCTCCACAAAAGTGTGTAAACTGGTTTTATAACCAACAATGTCACATAGGTTGCCAAGATAAACTGTAATTAAAAACTAGAAGTGGGAAGGACGAAAAAAAAAAAAAAAAAAACGTCGCTTACCAATTAGCATTATGAAAGCATATAACATTGGCATGTTCTCCATTATTGCTTTCTTGGGACTATACGGAAACCATCTTCACGATACCTTTGAAATGCAGTCACAGTAAAAGTCAGATACAGGAGCGCCTCGAAAACGAAAACAAAGCTGTGAAACGCCTCCAAATCACCAGAGTGCCCTAAACACCCTTACAAGAAAATATTCTACAAACTGCTGCCAAATATATTTGAACCTGAGACGCTGTTTTTGAAAAATAAAAAACTCACTGTGTCAACATCTGATGCAGCAAAAAAAAAAAAACACATAATACATGAGGAGAAGTTACGGATATGTGTGAATCACTTATTATTGGCGAAAAACGCCACTACACTGAGATAAAGGTTTGTTTCGGCCAACAAAATATTTGTTTGTAGGGTCAAAAACNACTACACTGAGATAAAGGTTTGTTTCGGCCAACAAAATATTTGTTTGTAGGGTCAAAAACATATTTAGTTGTCCCAACAAAATATTTTGTTAAGTAAACAAAATTTGAAAAGCAAAAAATTAATCTTCTTCGTCCAAAAAAANAGTTGTCCCAACAAAATATTTTGTTAAGTAAACAAAATTTGAAAAGCAAAAAATTAATCTTCTTCGTCCAAAAAAATATACGCTTGAATAAACAAAATCGGTGTTGGGCCAAAGAAATTAGAGGGTCAACAACATATTTGCTTGAATCAAGGGTGCATATTTGTTTTGCCACTCATTTGATTGCCTTCGTTCAAAGATACAGCTCCAGAGTTTGTGTTAATTTTTTGTGTGTTTGTTAGTGGATTTGTTGAGGCATGATAATGGTATAACATNTGTTTGTTAGTGCATTTGTTGAGGCATGATAATGGTATAACATCCAATAGACTCTTCACGGTAAAGTGATACATTTTGATGCCCTTTCATTTGGAATAATAGTCAATAAATAAATTTAATTGTATCCTTAGACGTTAACTTTCGAGTCCAGTGAAATATATACACTTACTTGGCAATATTTATTTTATAGTGTAGCGGAAGGATAAAAATGGCTGATAGTAAAAAAGTTACTAGGACCTATAAAGTGCTCACTTTACCGTGAACAGTCTGTAACAAAACAAGTTCAACAAGAAACTAAAAAGTAAAACCATAAAACCTGAAATACTTATTTACGCACGTTATCCTGTATTTAAACCGTATTTGTATAAAACAACTACAATACCATCAGTAGTTAATTTAGCTGATATTGTTAAGGCGTAGGCTCAGACGCAATCTAAGTTCGAATCTTGGTCGGGTATGAAGTTTTTATATTAACAGAAATTGTTTAATACACGTAAAGTCAAACTTATCTTTAGTTACATCAACCAAATATTAGTTTGGGGCAACCAAATAACAACAAACAGTTCATATGGTTGTGCCAAACCAACTTTGTTTGATTCAACAAAACTATTTTCTCTGTGTAGAATGGTTTGCAACAAATTTGCATACATCATTTGTAAATATTTTTTTCCCACAAATTCTATATTAATTATTGAGACCAACTGAGAATGTTCTAATAAATTAATGTAGTACACATATGTGGGTTATATGGTGTATTATATTTATTACACTCTTTTTACAAGTCAGTTAAGAAAACATACTCACATGTGTTATTTTATGTCAATTACTTTTTGTAAAACGGATATTTTTGAACAGTAGTCTTATTTTATATACTGTTCTAGATTTTAGAAAATAACGTTTTTTTTTCTGCACCCGAAAAATATATGGATGCGGTATGTTTTAGCTCTAGACAAAGCCCACTCCTCCATTGCCATCTCTTTATTGCTTACACTACGTGGGAAATATTTTCTGGTTTTTTATTTGCTTTAACAATAACTGTACGGATAACTTGGTTTCGTAATGTTTTTACCAAATTCTCAATAAACTTGCAAGAACTCATCTAAGAATAAATCTAATATATTTAACATTTCATTCAATACCACTGATCTTGCTTAGCTATGTTTCAAGGTAATTGTTTTTTATGTAACTTCAAATCTTTGGTAGCTAAGCTGCATGATTACGGAGAATGACTAAAAAGTTGTATTGCATGTTGTTTCGTATCTCTTGTTTAAAGTCATTTTCAAAGTTATGCCGGAATATGCACTTTATGAATACCTCTTGAAATTTGTAGTATCCAATCTGCTATGGACATAAGTGTGGACATTTACTGAGCAGATGTGTGCCTATGATTGGCTTTCTTACTTTGATACTACATTGATTAATAACTAAGTAATCCGAACAAATACATTGAAGAGCCAAAAAAAATTCTAAGATTATCTTANGGAACACCTGCCTAATATCGTGTAATCACCAGCCTCCCCTTCTCCCGACCACGCAGAAGTGCCGCAAGACGACGTGGCATGGACTCGACTAATGTCTGAAGGTATGTAGGAGGCAATGCACATCATGAATCCAGCGGGGCAGTCCACAATTCCAATCTGCACCAATTTGAGAAAGGGCTGCACGTCTGTCACGTTTAATGATTCTCGTCAGCCGTCGTTTGTCCCGTTCGTTCACGATCTTTCTCCGGTCGCAGCGATGTCGAAGATGTGATGTTTTATCGGATTCCCGATATTCATGGTACACTCTTGAAATGATCGTACGCGAACATCCAAATGCTATCGCTACCTCGGAGATGCGCCGAATATAACACCACGTTCAAAATCATTTAAATCTTGATAACCTGACATTGTAGCAGCAGTAACCGATATAGCTGCCGACCGCATCGCGTTACTCTGATTGGTTCCATACCTGTGTTTTTTGCATACGCACGCCTACACCAGTTTTTTTGGCTCTTCAGTGTATATAAAATAAGATAATTTTAGATGCATGTGCAATTGAATATCTCAGTTTTTCGGGAAATGTCAATTGCGTCACACATGTACAGCCTATATTATGTAAAGTGCTTACCAACGTCCCCCGGTGTTATACCTGAAGGCTTATCAGGTGATGGCTTACAAACTAACTTATGACCTAACTTAAACTAAAGTCCATGCCTTGCCTAGGATTTGAACCCAGAACCTCCCCACCGCAGACCGGTAGTGCACCAACCGACTGCGCCACGGGAGGCCGGCTTTATTGCCTATACAAACACTGACCACAGAAAGGCAGTAGCTCCAATTACAGTTTTATATTTGTTGTGCATATTCGTAATGGTAAATTAAATTACTTTTAATAACAAAAAATACTGCTATGCTTTGGTGCTAATGCGAGTATGTCATTTTTTTTTATCGGCGAGGAATATTAATCTAAATGGTCTGCTTTTTGTAAATCTAGTTATATATATTATTTTCCGGTTTTCAGTTTCAAGCGGCTTGTAATTATATCTTGACAAGATGAGGAGGTTGTCAGTCCTAAAGTGGCTGGACCTCCAGACATGGCGCAGTGCATATAAGATAAAACGTAGGATAATTGTCAGTGTATTTTGTAGTATGGAAGTAAGCGAAATCCACAAAAAAAAAAAACAAGAAGTGAAAGCACTACCCATTATACTACGGAGTAAGTGATTTACAATTGAAAGGTTACATAGCTCACTAGTATCAGAAGGGTGAATGGACACAGCAACCTCCTACTATGCAAACAGGCCACTGTGCATCGGATGCTAGTGTATATAAGCAATGTTTTAGCACCCAGTGCATGGAAAACTTTAGCGGCGATAGCATGTCTTGTCTACAACATTGCTGCCAACATAATGGAAGGGCCAAAACTTCTGACTACAGAAATTATAATTTTTTTCTTTTTATGGAGTTGGGCACCTAAGGTAGAATTGTTCTTAGTTCAGTGATTTATTAACATTTGATGATAGATACGTAACAAAGTTATTATTACTTTTACCAAATACAAACTTCGTGTGAATATAAAATGAGCAATAGGCCTAATGTAGTAAAACGGCCGTCTACTGGTGCTTTAAACGCATTGTATTTTTTTCCGAAAAACCAACTTATGTCAGTTGAAATCTGTTTTATCGGAAATAATTCATAATCCAGACTAGCCGGGAATATATCTTTAATGATATATCACGCATTACAAACGTTATCTTCGATCACTTTATCATAACCGAATGCAACATTTTCCATTTATTTTATTTTAATTCCCACGCCTGCTAGCATTACTTTTACAAAACTCTCTCACATGACGACGCCGAACTTTGAAGACTCACTTCTGAGATCATCCTTTCCCTGCTTGATCATACAAAAGGTATAAGGTGCAATTCCCATCTTACAATTTCCTCGAATATTTTGTAGATTACATTTATAATATCCTAATGTACTGCGTTCGTGCAAGATGTTTATTATCTCTATATCATAACTTATCCTAACTGTGAAATTTAGAACGTCACATCTTCACATAAGTTCACATGATTTAATGAAGATATGCTGTTGCCACTTCTTATATCTAGCTTCCGGCTCTCAGCCGAATTGTCAATAAGACTACTAGTCACAGAGGAAGACAATATACGGAGTAAAACTAAAGAATTAATTATAAGCAAGTTCATTCAACCTGAAAAATATTTAATAGAAATAAAATATATGATTCTTTCCCGGCCAGCACTATTTACAAGATTTTCCGATCAACAAACTCAAATATACCAGCTGGAATCCCAAATTCTATACATAATAGCACTGAATTGCTTTTGCAAATGAAATGGAGATAACAGGAAATATACTAAGGAAAAAAATAGAAAATATTTCGAACGTGTTTAGCGAAACGCATCCTCTAGTAACACACCTGGCTTAAAACATTATCATAACGCGGAAGAAATAATTAGACAGCAATTGTCACCTTCGTGTTCTTCAGCAGTGTCTGTTCCATTTCAGTAGATTTGCTGTAGAAGTGGAGTCACACACAGCTGTTTGGGGCTCTAGACGCAATGCCTGCAGTAACAAAATTTAAATAAGAATAACGTAGGAAGAACTATGTAAAATTTTCGCCACTGATTTCAAAGAAATGAATAATGCAAAAAATAACAAATCAGATGTCACTTTTTCATGGTTTCTCGTGCCTTTATTTATGTACTGACTGATACATATCTCTGTGGGACTGCAAGTGATACATTTCTTATATTTTTTCTACTGTGCTGATGTGCATTTCCAGAAAAGATAAATTTGTTTGAATGTATCTTGTAACATAATAAAATAGTTCATAAATTTCGAACTGTCCTATTTTAACTGACCCATTTAAGTACAGAACTGTCCAATCGTCGAACGCACATAATTTATTGGATATGTATACAGCGATATTTGTTTCCTACGAGCACGACGTTGTGGTAATAAGAGTAGAGCAAAGAGAATGTACCCTCGTGGGAATCCATGATACTACTGCGGATATATGTTGCTGTGGCTCGTGTCTGTAGCGTGTCCTCACANATCGTCACCAAGCGGCATGTGCATATGACGTGGTCACGCCACTTAGGGGCACGACTAAGTGATCCGTGTGCAAGACACCTTACAGCTGCCTCATAGATGATAACTTTTGATAAACATTCTTTTTTTCGTCTTGCAACATACTGAAACACTTTACTCCACATGCAAAAAATATAACGTTACCACAGACATGTTTTTTACAGTTATATATTAAAACAATAACGTAAACACACTATCTAATCAAAACTATCAGGAAAGCTACGCGAAACTGTCCTATAAGTCTCCCTCAAGCATACTGCCCAGTAGCGGACATTAATAATAGGACACACGCCTGGTCTTTATTACCACTATAACCCGGTGGGGGAGACTGTCAAACATACTGCCCAGTAGCGGACATTAATAATAGGACACACCCCTGGTCTTTATTACCACTATAACCCGGTGGGGGAGACTGTCAAACATACTGCCCAGTAGCGGACATTAATAATAGGACACACCCCTGGTCTTTATTACCACTATAACCCGGTGGGGGAGACTGTCAAACATACTGCCCAGTAGCGGACATTAATAATAGGACACACCCCTGGTCTTTATTACCACTATAACCCGGCGGGGGAGACTGTCAAGCAACCTAAATAAAACAATATCCAAATTATTAATAAATAGTAGGCTATTCATTATAAAAAAATCTAATTCTTAGTTTTTTGTAATTAAAAATGTTAATAATCACCCCCAATGCAATATCATTTTTATACTTGCCAGTCTTCTTAAAACTGAATCGGTTTAGTATTATCCCTGTAAAAATCAATGACCAACCGATTTTCTTTCGAAACAGTGTGATTAATATAAGTATTTGAGCACATAAAACAGACAAAGAGACAGGTAATGGAATACTATGGGCAAGATGCACAAATCGTCGCACTGGATATTTTACCTTTCCTTGAAGAATACTCGTTTAAAATTTTATCACTGTTTTATTTTAACATTTTATTGGGAAATACTCTTAAATGGCCATACAATTCAAGGCAATAATATTCACGAGGCTAGTGGACCGCCTATGAGTTTAACCAAATACGGCTTCAGTTAGTTCATTTCAATTTTCTGTAGACACTTCCGTCAAAACCAAAGGTTGTTATTTTGCTGCAACTGTCAGTTTTGCAAAAAAAAAAAAAAAATAACTCACTCACAAATTAAATTTATCTGTTTACTTTTCTGAACATCGCGATGTTGCAGCATGTTGAGTAATGCAGCAACGAATTCATCAACGAAGTTTTCTGTACGTGCGTACGCTCGGTACGTTCAACGAGTCACACCAACTGCAACAAAATAACGTACATTTTTTTCGTAGCAGTGTATTGATAGAAAAATGGCTTACGATCTTAATACATAAAACTAATCACGTAGAATTAAATTTTTCCTTTTAGCAATAATTCGTCCGTTTCTAATTTCAGAGATTTTTTAAAGATTTCGCGGAGTATTTTTAGGCAATGCGGCAACCAACGTGTACAAACAGTGATTAAACGTTTTGGCGGTGTACGTTTTACACATATTTACGTCTTTGAAACTTTTTAAAGTACAGAACTAGAGATTTGTGGACGATGTGTACCGGACGTCAGAGAAGTATTTTGTACACTGCAGGACAGTGCAATGAGGAAACTTGGTTCCAAGACGAGTGGGTGATACGCCATACGAAAACATTTCCTTTAAACGCGTTGATATTTTCGTTCCAACTGCGTCATCTCCAGTAATACGAAAATTCTTTGGACTGCGTGATCGCAAGGCTTAACGGCTTCAAATGGCTGCCCTCGTGATTCAGTCATCAACAATGTTTTGATTGCTGTGCACTCAAATTTTACTTCAAGAAAAATTAAAAAAATCATGAGATGAAATTTAATTAAATAATTTAGTTTGTACTTGAAAAGTTATGCCTGCCTGCCGCTGGAACTGCGTTGCAGAGTGTTTGACATCCTGGTTTTGTTTGACGAAACTATTAAACGTGCCCCTAGTATGTTTACTTACGAAAATACATCATACCTAAGACGAGGGCGGAATTATACTTTACAGTTACTACGCATGCTGTAAATATTATTTTGGAGCCCTCCAATATAGTTAAGAACAACTTTTTCAGACTGCTGTATCTTAAAACATACTAGCCTGACACGAGCCAAACTACGATAGGAGCATGTATGGATTTTTTGCTACAAACTTTTCATCAATAAAATGATAGGGTCACTGCTGAAAGTCGTATGGGTACACGCAGCACTGCTTCATGTAGTCAAGCACTGCTGAAGGCTGATGGGAGGGCGATGTAAAGGGGAGTGGAGAACCTCACAGTGTGCAGAATCCTCGCCCCGAGTCAATTGATGCGCCGCTCGGCGCGCTGTGTAGCCGAGGATGGTTTGTTTAGCCGGCGACTCGGGCGGTAGTTATTTTTTGTGGCGGAAGAGG
>NQII01002554.1:263064-293562 GCA_002778355.1 Clitarchus hookeri
GGGGGGGGGGATGAGAAAACAGTGCCTAATTACTCGGCATTGTCTCTCTGTGAGTCAACCCGATTCTAGAAAACGGAGGGGGTGAGGGAGGAGACTGCTGACTTGGAAACGGGATGACGGAATGGAGAGGGATAGCCGGCTCTTTCACCTGCGGGATACAGACAGCTTGGAAACTGCCGCTCAAGTAGTGCAATCCGCGCTACGGCTTTCCTCTCTCACAAGCAGCCAATACTCTCACAGATCCCTGACCCCCTCCTTCACTCTTCCTCTTTATCACACACGCACGTGCAACTAGTGTACAGGCCCAAACAAAGGCGATTATAATGTACGTCTCAAGAGATTGTGTTAATACAACTGGCCCGCTACTTTACCATCCGGCTGAACGCATTCACATGCCACATTACTCACTCGGAACACGTTTATGCGAACTAAATGTTATAAATTATAGAAACAAATTATATATCTTTGTTATAATTATAAACACAATAGTCACTGGGACCAGTAGGTAGCTACAGCAGAATACTGTTAAAGATGCACGAACTCTGTATACGACAATACAAAAACAAAGCGTAGCAGCTACTTTCAACTTGGCAGTGCTATCCGGCACACTAAATGCTACTAGTGGGGCCCGCATAACTGGAGCTGTTTTCTGCGTGAGGCCGAGAAGCTCTGCAGTTATAAAGGCGACATTGACACGCGCGTCAAGTGCGTCATCGCTGCTAAGCACAAGGCTCTGAACTGACGTACTGGACGTCGTGCTACCTTTGCCTATGGGACTTGAAGCGGTATCCCTACCATTTCCGTAGGAAAAAATCCGCAGCAATGTTTAATCCAGGTCTCTAGAGTATTTTTGTTTGTATTTAATCCGTATATTTCTAGAAGCAGCGCTTTGAAAAATAATTTTTTTAGCTACATTGGAGTGCTCCGAAATAGTCTTAAAAACCATCGACATGCATTCTCTGGAGTGTGAGATTTTTTCGTAAATCAACATATTCGACACCCGTTTAGTAGTTTCATAAGAACTCGTATTTCAAACACTCTGAAGCTCAGTTCAATCACCATTGGGCAGGTCTCTTCAGGTATTTTATCAAATACATCAGCAGCTAAACAAATCATTCAGCCCAACCCAAACTCAAAGAATAAAATGGAAAATGAATGGCAAAATGGAACTTGGAAAGGCAGAAGAACTGAAATTGAACCCATATTAATTCGCATACAATGCACGTGTCATGTATACAGAAATAACACTTCTCTTATTAGGTATTACGAGCACACGACGAAGAAACTGCATTTGCAGGCACCCATAACAATAATCATTCCCAGCATGATTACACATCTATAACGTGGGACGTTATTTCACCTACATTTGAAAGCTCACAAGAGCTGATATCATTTCCCGTTTGAACATGTCGGTAATATTCAGCAAACATTTATAATTGATATATTTTTTGTAAAATTACTAAATGTTTGAATTTTATTCTAAGATTATGTTAAAACGAAGTATATGTGTCAAAGATCTTGCGCACACGACATTATATAACAAATGTAATTTATTCTAAACGTTTTATAAAATAACAGTCGCGTAAATGCATGCGATAAATATAACTTGTCTTCTTTTCTTATTTCAATATGTGAACCGCGAATATAGTTTCGGCATTTCTTATATATTATTGAGGGAGTATTATTTAAAATGGTTCCTAAGTGGCTTGAGTATATTTTCTAAATACGTCGGTTTAAGGTTCAGAACAACACCAGGGCAATCAGAGTGCAGCTTAAACATTTTTTAAAAGCATAAAAATAGATGGTCCGTGTATGATAACGTGTGTGTGTAAAGTGCGTAAGCAAATCTCATCATTCACAAAATAAAATGACCACAAATAAAAACATAATAAAAAAACTTATAAATTATAAATGTAAATAATATAGAAATATCCTGCTCCAATAAAAATTAAATTAATCATTTTCTTAGCTTACGTTTGGTTGTTTTGAAAGGCAAATCATAACAACTCTAATTACTTTTAATTCCATGGTAATTATTTATATTGAAGTTCCAATGGCTCCACAAAGTGGACGATATACAATCACAGTTAATATATCCGACGTGTANGTTGTCCCAACAAAATATTTTGTTAAGTAAACAAAATTTGAAAAGCAAAAAATTAATCTTCTTCGTCCAAAAAAAATATACGCTTGAATAAACAAAATCGGTGTGTTGGGCCAAAGAAATTAGAGGGTCAACAACATATTTGGTTGAATCAAGGGTGCATATTTGTTTTGCCACTAATTTGATTGCCTTCGTTCAAAGATACAGCTCCAGAGTTTGTGTTAATTTTTTGTGGCAATTAGGATATTAAGTATGTTTGTTAGTGCATTTGTTGAGGCATGATAATGGTATAACATCCAATAGACTCTTCACGGTAAAGTGATACATTTTGATGCCCTTTCATTTGGAATAATAGTCAATAAATAAATTTCATTGTATCCTTAGACGTTAACTTTCGAGTCCAGTGAAATATATACACTTACTTGGCAATATTTATTTTATAGTGTAGCGGAAGGATAAAAATGGCTGATAGTAAAAAAGTTACTAGGACCTATAAAGTGCTCACTTTACCGTGAACAGTCTGTAACAAAACAAGTTCAACAAGAAACTAAAAAGTAAAACCGTAAAACCTGAAATACTTATTTACGCACGTTATCCTGTATTTAAACCGTATTTGTATAAAACAACTACAATACCATCAGTAGTTAATTTAGCTGATATTGTTAAGGCGTAGGCTCAGACGCAATCTAAGTTCGAATCTTGGTCGGGTATGAAGTTTTTATATTAACAGAAATTGTTTAATACACGTAAAGTCAAACTTATCTTTAGTTACATCAACCAAATATTAGTTTGGGGCAACCAAATAACAACATAAAAATAATTTGGTTCGAGCCACAAAATATTTCATTGCCCCTATACAAACAGTTCATTTGGTTGTGCCAAACCAACTTTGTTTGATTCAACAAAACTATTTTCTCTGTGTAGAATGGTTTGCAACAAATTTGCANTGGTTGTGCCAAACCAACTTTGTTTGATTCAACAAAACTATTTTCTCTGTGTAGAATGGTTTGCAACAAATTTGCATACATCATTTGTAAATATTTTTTTCCCACAAATTCTATATTAATTATTGAGACCAACTGAGAATGTTCTAATAAATTAATGTAGTACACATATGTGGGTTATATGGTGTATTATATTTATTACACTCTTTTTACAAGTCAGTTAAGAAAACATACTCACATGTGTTATTTTATGTCAATTACTTTTTGTAAAACGGATATTTTTGAACAGTAGTCTTATTTTATATACTGTTCTAGATTTTAGAAAATAACNCAATTACTTTTTGTAAAACGGATATTTTTGAACAGTAGTCTTATTTTATATACTGTTCTAGATTTTAGAAAATAAAGTTTTTTTTCTGCACTCGAAAAATATATGGATGCGGTATGTTTTAGCTCTAGACAAAGCCCACTCCTCCATTGCCATCTCTTTATTGCTTACACTACGTGGGAAATATTTTCTGGTTTTTTATTTGCTTTAACAATAACTGTACGGATAACTTGGTTTCGTAATGTTTTTACCAAATTCTCAATAAACTTGCAAGAACTCATCTAAGAATAAATCTAATATCTTTAACATTTCATTCAATACCACTGATCTTGCTTAGCTATGTTTCAAGGTAATTGTTTTTTATGTAACTTCAAATCTTTGCTAGCTAAGCTGCATGATTACGGAGAATGACTAAAAAGTTGTATTGCATGTTGTTTCGTATCTCTTGTTTAAAGTCATTTTCAAAGTTATGCCGGAATATGCACTTTATGAATACCTCTTGAAATTTGTAGTATCCAATCTGCTATGGACATAAGTGTGGACATTTACTGAGCAGATGTGTGCCTATGATTGGCTTTCTTACTTTGATACTACATTGATTAATAACTAAGTAATCCGAACAAATACATTGAAGAGCCAAAAAAAATTCTAAGATTATCTTAAAACGAAGTATATGTGTCAAAGATCTTGCGCACACGACATTATATAACAAATGTAATTTATTCTAAACGTTTTATAAAATAACAGTCGCGTAAATGCATGCGATAAATACAACTTGTCTTCTTTTCTTATTTCTATATGTGAACCGCGAATATAGTTTCGGCATTTCTTATATATTATTGAGGGAGTATTATTTAAAATGGTTCCTAAGTGGCTTGAGTATATTTTCTAAATACGTCGGTTTAAGGCTCAGAACAACACCAGGGCAATCAGAGTGCAGCTTAAACATTTTTTAAAAGCATAAAAATAGATGGTCCGTGTACGATAACGTGTGTGTGTAAAGTGCGTAAGCAAATCTCATCATTCACAAAATAAAATGACCACAAATAAAAACATAATAAAAAAACTTATAAATTATAAATGTAAATAATATAGAAAGATCCTGCTCCAAAAAAAATTAAATTAATCATTTTCTTAGCTTACGTTTCGTGGTTTTGAAAGGCAAATCATAACAACTCTAATTACTTTTAATTCCATGATAATTATTTATATTGAAGTTCCAATGGCTCCACAAAGTGGACGATATACAATCACAGTTAATATATCCGACGTGTAATCCATCAAATGACAAGGTATTAGTTAACGTATAAGTGGAGAAGAGGCAGAAACGAGGGCTTTTGTGACTTAAAATATGTGAATTATTATCAGTAGTTATTACACCGACGGAAGGTAATGCCGTCTGCCATATGTAAAGTTAACATTGCATGCGTCATTCTAGTGAAACAGTGAACTCGTTAGGAATTGGGATGTGTTTCAATACGCTAAGTCATACTCTAACATGTATTAAACGAGAAATATGAACTACAGTGGCCATACACTTAAGCATTACTCTTGCAATACAACGCAGAGCCTTAAAACTAGTTTTATAAATTCACTGCCTACTTAGCTGGGAGTATGCATGCCAGTGTTTGCTGCAGTATATATGTAGTTATGAGCAGTCATTTTTTTTTTCAAAGTTTGATTTTTAAAATGTTTACTTGACCGTAAGCAGACCTTACTACGGTAGATAATGCCCCATTTCCTCCGTATAATTAATTGGCATCACATCTCCCGTTTTTGAAAGAAGACAGGATTGTTAGAATGATTTCTGTAACTTTCAGTAACGAGAAAGATTATAATGATTATGAGCAAAATTTCTTTAGAAAATAAAAAGAGGAAGAGTGTTTTTATAACTTATTTATGGCCTACGTAGTACTCTAACAGCGTTTCCAACAAAACAGAATATTTATTTCAGTGTTTGACTCTTTTCAGGCATCCGTTCAGAATGGCTGTGAAATAACGTGGGTAGTTTACGTCCTGAAGGAAGTGTCTGCTCAGCCATATACATAAAGTGTGCCACTTTTACAACTCCTCTGGTTCAAGTTTCTTAGTGCGTCCTCAAAGACGGTCACTTTGATTTAATTTTGAAGCTCTTGGTCCATAGTATGTATCTTGCAGTATACAGGTCTTGGTTTGCCAAATGCAAGCAATTCCGTCTGTATATTATGTTCGGAACAATAAATTGTATTGCAAAGTTGTAAAAATAACTTGCGGTTATGTTTTTATTTTTAGTTAACACCAATGCAGCATTACAGGCCTAATGTTGCAATAACAATTATACCAAATTAAACTGAAATATTTACGGAACCATGTTTATAAAATGTATAAAAGCTTTGCGTAGTTGAAGGAAGATTATTTTCAACTTCTTTGTCAAAGCTGAATGTCCCCGAGGCCAAAATAAGTATTTTTCTTTTTTGCTTTTATGGTTTGAAAAAATTATTTACCTAAGCAATTAGAACACTCACCTTGAGTATCTATACGCTAAAAGATTAAGTTTAAANGGTTTGAAAAAATTATTTACCTAAGCAATTAGAACACTCACCTTGAGTATCTATACGCTAAAAGATTAAGTTTAAACAAGAACGGTATCTGCATATCGCAACCAGTTCACTATGTGTGTAATAAGGTAGGCCAATCAAAACTTGATGTTTCACTTCGTCACAAGCTATCGGTTTGTGGCACGCATACCAGGACATGGTGATAGTTTTTATGTCCGTCTTTCAAATCTCCTTTCGAGACAAGGTTAACTTGCTGTGTACTTTGTGTGTGCGCAAATTTAACTCTCTCCATTTGTAAATATTTCACGTTTAATAGAGATTCTTAAAATACAACAATTTAAAGAATTTTGATAGGTTTTCAGACAGTTCCGTTAAATTACAAAACCATTATGGAATTTTATTATATTAAAAACATTCCGCAATGTTTTGCCGGATTCTGGATAGATATTTAAAATACTTTTTATTATCACTGAAGATTTCAATAGTTTTGTAGTTGACTCAGATGTGTTTTTCAATGACTGCTATTAATATTTAAGATGTACGCCTACAAATTTGCATCCTGCTGCGTTTATTTAAATGACGAAATATACAAAAAGCGTTGGTAGTTTTCGCTTTAGTAGTTGAGGATAGCACGAAGTTGATCTAGTAACCAGTATTTCCTTAATATCTTATTGATCAACATACGGCATGCTTTCGAACAGCTAAATTGGCCCAAATTAAGGCATTTTCAATAACGTATTTTGAGAAGAAAAAAAAACANCGGCATGCTTTCGAACAGCTAAATTGGCCCAAATTAAGGCATTTTCAATAACGTATTTTGAGAAGAAAAAAAAACAAAAATGACGTTTATCTTAAAATAACGGCCACAGCAGACGTAAAAAAAAACGAAATGAATTAAGTTACTTTGTTAACCTATTTTAACACTCTCTTACCGCAAGCTTTCTATTTCGCAATACTTGGCTAGTATTTTTCCATTTAAATTATCTCTTTATTTTAATGGACTGAGATTTTTTGTTTTTTCCCAAACTAGTATCTTGAGAATCTGATTTGACATTTTAGAAGGTATATTTTATTTGTTTTAAAATGTATCACACGTAATACTTATACACATTGTGTTTGTCAGGAATATTAACCAACATCTTTAAGCATAGTACAACACGTACAGCTATTCACATCTGGGGTCAGTCAATAGTAATAAAATCTTGGGAGTAAATGCGATCAATCGAGAAAAAAAGAAGTTGATATTTGAGATATGCGAAGACAGATACATGAGAACCTGACTTCCGGGGTTATAGTGTGCTCCGTAACAAGGAGCCGCGGTGGTGTAGTGGTGAGACTGCTCACCTTCCACCAAGACAGGTGAACCAGATTCGATTNTCCGTAACAAGGAGCCGCGGTGGTGTAGTGGTGAGACTGCTCACCTTCCACCAAGACAGATCAACCAGATTCGATTCAAGGTGGGGTCACCCAGATTTTCAGACGAGGGAAACGTGGCGGACGTTACCGTTGGCCTCGAGGATTTCTCAGAGCACTCCCGTTTCCCCCGCCCTAGCGTTCCGGCACTGCTCCATTCTCACCTCATTGAACCCTCATCGGCTTTCAAGACCTCGTTATTAAGAGCCACCGAAATCTCTCAACTCAATTCCTGTCGGCGAGCCACGCCCTGGGTGCGAGGAGGTCGTGTGTTAGCGACGGGCAGTTAGCCGCTGCAATCTCCAGCAGACAGCAGATGGACAACGGCGCCTGTTCCCGCACTGCCATCAATCTTTTCCGCTGACACTGTCTCGGAATGGTGGCCGGAGAGCAGTTCGGAGGAATGAAGGGCGAGCAGGATCCATCAGCTAATTACTGATCGACGCGCTGACCCAAATCTCGGGAGGCATACAGGAACACGGCCGACAGCCCATTCCGTCGACTGCGAAATTAAGCCCCCTCCCCCCTTACTCCTCCCATCATTCCAATAACAATTTTCCGGCCCCTTCCGGTAACATGAGACGGCGAGCAATCCCATTCGACAGTTAACAAATGCTTTCCTTGCAATGGAAAGAAAAATAGAGGAACCTATTATGTGCAGGATCCGTTAAACATAATAGGGGAATCGTCGAGGCGGAAATCAAACAAGTTACTTCCTAGATTTACAAAATCGAACGACTTCGTGGAATCACGGGACTTTGTATTTCTCAGTCGCTGGCAGGCTTTCCTGACTTACACAACACACTAAATATTTTATAGTAAACTTCCCGAACTGTAATGGAAGTTTTTAACCTATACAATGTATGGAAATAATACCACACATCAAGCTGGAGATATAGGAATGTTTAGCGTCGCTACAATACAAAGTTGGGAACTTCCCTACGCATTTGACTCTTTTCTGAGCAAATGTAGGAACGCTACAATGAATGTATAGAGGAAAAAGTTACCATTCCTGCTTTCTCATTAAGCGTATAACCTGGTATGGTAAATTTCCGAATAATTTTTTTTAGTATTGGTATACATATAACACGAATTTTCATAACCTTGAAGAGTCGATGTTAAGAATTTGCAATATCTGCGTTCATATTTTTAGCATGTATTCTCCTTAGCTTGTAATTTTGACCGTTCCTTTCTTACCAGCTGTTGCTAGGTTTATTTGAATGGTGTACTGTCCCGACTTACTTTCAGATTTAATATAATACTAACTGTTCAGTTTCCTTCCATAGTTTATGACCACATCAAGATTATTCTTACGTATCATATACTGATTTGCTTTACAAACAGACTCTTTATTGACATGCAGCAGAAAATATACCTTCATCTTTTGAAACATTGATAAAAATTCTTTCATAACACATGTAGACATTAAGTCGTATTTATTATCCAAATTGGAAGCGTATAATATCACTAAACATGCCCTTGAGAATCATATTATGAACGATTAATTTCGCCTGTTCTGTCATGACAAACTGATACTACATGTTAGCTAATTTTATACTTTTTTCGGGAATGTTAAATCACGGTAGTTAAAAAATATATAGTTGAATCACTCCACATTCCTGATGTAAAATAATTACTCACACACACATTTGGAGAGGAGTAACTGAATGCGTCTAGACCTGCTAATATGGCTCCACAGAGCGGAGAAACCGCTTTAGTCCAATTTCTTTGACGTTTCATAATTTTGTAAATCATTCAATGAAAAGCTGTAAATGTCATCAGCGTTTTATTGTAATGAACTATGGTTAAACCAGGGTGCTTTCATTTATGCAATTAGGCAGAATGTATGACAATTTCGGCGTACAAATTTACAAAACAATATCTTCACGATTTCGTGAACCGCTATTTTTATAATCATCTTAAATCCACGGAAATTGTTGTGTAGAAACCCTTTTTTTAGAAATGTATTACATATCATTAATGAGAACAAAGTAAAAGTAAAGCTTTGTACAATGCACAAAACTTTATATTCCTGATTAAGACAAACACACTAATATTACCATGGCGCTAACAAATGGCGCGGCTTTCCTACAAAAAGTTTGTTATTGCTGTGTGACCTAGAAATGTCTGATGTCCTTAAAACAATGCTTTTTACAATAATAGTTAACGTAAGCAGCTGAGATCAAGGAAATTCAAGTCCGGTATATTCAATATCATCTTTATTTTTTTTCTATGCCTACAATGAGAAAATTTTATGAACGTCAATAGGATTCATACATATAGATAGATATCAAGAAACAATCAGTAGAGCTGAACGACGCCAAGATACATCATCAAGGGAAGTCCATTATTATAGTCGCCTAGCTTTTCGGTACGACCCGAATGAAGATAACAGTACCAAATCTCAAGTTGTCATCGGTGCTACGGATTAAGTATGTCCTCATTGCAAAGCATTGAAATTCCATGCTGAAACGAAAGGCATGTGTTGCGCCGGCGGGAACGTTCAACTGCCTAAACTTGCCGACCCACCAGAGTCATTGAAAACTTGCTTGCTGGATCGTCTACCGATTTAAAACATTTCCTTGCAAACATCAGGAAATATAACTCATGCTTCCAAATGACGTCTTTCGGAGCGAACGTAATTACAGACAATTTCATGACTACGTTCAAAGTGCAAGGCCAAATATATCATAGAGCTGGTTCTTCGCTCCAATTTCCAGACGGCGGTAATAAGTTCTTGCAAATATACTTCATCGGTGACAAGAACGATGAATTGAATACACGTTGCGCAATTGCTTCCGGCATAAAAAGGTCAATTGTTTCTCAATTGCAAGAAATGTTTCATAGCAAAATAACTTAATAAGATTGTTCAAAACAGCACTAGACCGCACGCCCACATTCTAACCTGGCTATATACCAAAATCTATTCCAGCGAAATTGACGAGGTGATATCAGCTGAAATACCCGACGCCAACACTGACAGAAGATTGCATGAAGTCGTGACTAAANCCTAATCTGGCTATATACCAAAATCTATTCCAGCGAAATTGACGAGGTGATATCAGCTGAAGTACCCAACGCCAACACTGACAGAGGATTGCACGAATTCGTGACTAAAAACATGATTCACGAACCTTGCGGTGCTATCAATCGTACGTCACCGTGCATGGTAGATAGTAAGTGTTCAGAAAGATATCCTCGGGCATTAGTAGCAAACACCGTTACAGCCAATGACGGCTACTCACTCTACAAAAGAAGATCTCCAGAAAATAGTGGGAGAACAACAACCATCATTGTGAGAGGTAACGAGATTGAAATAGACAACCGCTGGGTAGTTCCGTATTGCCCACTGGTATCAAAAACATACCAAACACACACAAATGTCGAATACTGCAACTCGGTAAATTCAATCAAATATATCTGCAAATATGTAAAAAAAAAAAAAAAAAAAAAAAAAAAGGTAGCGACATGGCCAGTATTCGGGGTGTCAAAAGAAAATACCACAAGAGATTAAATTACTCAGCACCGAATTGGTAGATATATAAGTAGCAACGAAGCAGTAAGGAGAATTATATCTTCTCCAATACACGAACGAAATCGAGCAGTAGTTCATTTAGCTGTTCACTTAGAAAATGGTCAAAGAGTATATTTCACAGAGGCTAACATACNACGAAATCGAGCAGTAGTTCATTTAGCTGTTCACTTAGAAAATGGTCAAAGAGTATATTTCACAGAGGCTAACATACAAGATAGAGCAATCAATCCACCAGCAACGACCCTCACAGCATTTTTTTTTCCTTATGCCAAACTGATGACTTTCCAAAAAATCGGTTATATGCAGAAATTCTTACGTATTACACGTGGAATGCAACCAGAAAATCGTTTGAAAGAAGAAAGCGATGAAAANGTTATATGCAGAAATTCTTACGTATTACACGTGGAATGCAACCAGAAAATCGTTTGAAAGAAGAAAGCGATGAAAATGAGTTAGCGGTCGCAATGGTATCTTCGAAGAAAATTCATAAGGGAGAATTTGCACTGTGTGTGCATCCCGATCAAGCTGAATGCTTTTATCTTCGTCTTCTATTGGTTAATGTTCGCGGACCAACTTCATTCCAGCATTTAAGAATTGTCGGAGGAATTACTCATGACACGTACCGTGCCACATGCCAAGCACTTCGATTGCTGGAAGACGATAAACACTGGNGGAGGAATTACTCATGACACGTACCGTGCCACATGCCAAGCACTTCGATTGCTGGAAGACGATAAACACTGGGAATATTGCCTAGCTGATGCGTGCGCAACATCGAATCCTCATCAATTACGTCTGCTATCGGCAATCATACTAACTACTTGATCACCTTCATCACCATCAGAACTATGGGAAAAATACAAATCGCATATGACTGAAGACTTATTGCGACGATTGAGAGAAATCAATATGGATCCGAACCTGGATTTCACGCCAGAATCAAGCATTAATTATGATTGAGGACCTCTGCTTAGAAATCGCGAACAAGCTTCTTGCTCAGTTGGGAATGCCATCACCCAATCGTTTTGCTTCTGCTACGTTGGAAAGAGAATTGCTTCGTGAACAGAGCTATAACACAGCCGATCTACTGTCATACGTACGATCGGAAGTTCCTAAACTCACAAACGAAAAAAAAATCTACGATCAAATAATGAATTCAGCANACTGTCATACGTACGATCGGAAGTTCCTAAACTCACAAACGAAAAAAAAATCTACGATCAAATAATGAATTCAGCAAAAAATCAAAGAGGAGGACTCTACATCTTAGATGCACCAGGAGGTACTTGAAAAACATTTCTCATTACGCTCATTTTAGCGACGGTTCGATCGCAGAATGAAATTGCGTTAGCACCAGCGTCCTCCGNAAAACATTTCTCATTACGCTCATTTTAGCGACGGTTCGATCGCAGAATGAAATTGCGTTAGCACCAGCGTCCTCCGGAATTACTTCTACGCTCCTACTTGGCGGCAGAACGGCGCATTCAGCTTTAAAACTTCCATTAAACTTGCATGCAACTGAAAATCCCACATGTAACATTTCCAAAACATCTGGAATGGGAAAAGTGTTGCGAAATAACAAGATCATAGTATATGGGATGAATGCACAAAGGCCCACAAAAAATCTCTGGGGGCTCTCGACAGAACATTGCAAGACTTGCGGGGAAGTATTCGCTCATTTGGGAATACATTAGTATTGCTCGCAGGAGACTTCAGACAAACATTACCTGTGATTCCTCGTTTCACACCGGCAGATGAAATATATGCGTGCCTTAAATGTTCACCTATGGCAACATGTTCAATCATTCAAACTAACTACAAATATGCGCGTCCAATTGCAGAACGATCCATCTTCAGGAATATCTTCACGCCAATTGTTGGAAATTGGAAATGGAATATTGCCTGCAGATAACATCACAGGACAAATTACATTTCCAAAAAATTTCTGTACTGTAGTTACCTCTAAAGGTGAACTGATAGATCAAAATTGGATAAGTGGGCGAGCAATACTTGCAGCAAAAAATAAAGATGTTTACGAAATAAACGACAGCATCCTTGAGAAAATCCCAAGCGAACATGTCACATACAAATCTGTGGATGTAACATTACACGAAAATGAAGCGGTAAATTATCCACCAGAATTTATAAATTCGCTTGATGTTCCAGGATTCCCTACACATATATTAAAATTGAAAATAGGAGTGTCAGTAATTTTACTGCGTAACATCAATCCACCAAAACTTGGCAACGGCACACGCTTTGCAATAAAAAAAATGATAGCAATACTATGTAAGCTACCATCTTGAAAGGTGCTTCTTCCCAGAATTCCATTTATTCCATCAGAAATTCCCTTTCACTTTAAAAGAACATAGTTTCCAGTCAGATTGGCATTTGCAATGACAATAAATAAAGCTCAAGGGCAGTCATTGCAAATGTGCAGAATAGATTTAGAAACAGAATGTTTTTCACACTGCCAAATGTATGTGTCATGTTCTAGAGTAGGAATACCATAGAACTTATTCATATGCGTGGAAGATGGCAAAACTGAGAACATTGTATACAAACAAGTACTTCAGTAATAAAGATTTAGAAAATACATGTACTTCTTTCAATTAATTTCACAGAAATGAATAGAACCAAAATATTTTATGCCACAGAAACGCGTGGCCGGGTAAGCTAGTAAGAGAGAAATTTAAAGTTTCAGATTAATAAACTGCGAGGAATGTTCCTGGGATAAGGAATGTTCCTGGGATAAGGAATGTTCCTGGGATAAGGAATGTTCCTGGGATAAGGATGGAAACAACTTAGAAAACGGTACTCAGTGCACCCGGCAGGGACAAATGTATGACTTGCCACCGTGATCCCACCTACACACTGTGACAAAGAAAAAGTGTGCTATTATTGCATACGTTTAAGTGATGTAACACCTCCAAAAACCACTACTTATTTCTGGCCCAGTTTTTTCAGTTTATTTTGCGACGTGTATGTTAACGTAATATTTTTTTTGCAAATATATTTTATTTACTCCAGCTCTAATTCTTATTATAAATTGCTAGTTGTTTTAATCTCATAAAACGTATTTCCATGTAATTATGTTTGTAAATCTTTCTCTTTTCATTCACAAAGTTATTTTTATGTGGACCGCTTTGCATATAGAGGAATTTGTTGATTGGTTGCTATGGTAACACAATACGTATGTGTAAGATATTATGCAGCCGTCTCGTGATTGATGCGATGTTTAAAGGCATCGTTTAAGTATCTAGTTTTTAAGGCTTTTAGCCATCTTGGTTTTCCGTCAGTCAGGCGATGACTTAGTGGGTCGTCGGCCTGAGAAATATTTTATTTAGCTGGTTGAAAGTAAGAAATACGCACGAGAGGGCTACACTCATAGCTACGGCCACACAAAGCAAAGTAAATAGTTGAAACTAATAACAAACAGCTACATAATACTTAGTATTTGCACATATATTCATTTAATTCATGACGATTCAACCAAAATAGTTAATATACAATTAATAAAATCTACTTCCACTTAAGTTTCTGTGAGTAATCTTTTGGTCAGTAGGTAGTGGTAGTTTTTGGTTTTTATTTCTTCCTAGGGCCTCTCGTGTGTTGCTCGTAGCCTACGGAGACTGGCTGTGGCAATTGTTCCTGAACTACAAACATATTTAGTACGACATATATTTTGGTAAGATTCAATCTGGTGTTTCCTTGTGTGTGTATGCTATGTTCTATGCCTACTTCACTACTACTGTTTGCACATAATTATCCCAACTACCTAAATTGAATGAATACTGAATTTAACAATCACCAAACACGTTTTGTCAACAAGATTTTACTCTAATGACGAATGTTAATGTGTTGTTTTAACTCAAGTTCGTAATATTGCGATTTTTTTANGTCAACAAGATTTTACTCTAATGACGAATGTTAATGTGTTGTTTTAACTCAAGTTCGTAATATTGCGATTTTTTTATGTTTACGTATTTAGCGGTTGGTTTTTTTGTGGTAAAAGAATCTATTTCACTGTTTACAAGATAAGTTATAAGCGAAGTCAATATAACACAAAAAAATAGCGCATTATTTCGGTTTGGTTGATTCCAGATAATAAGAGCGAAAATTTCGATTTTCTCTGCTTGAACTAAGTAACTATTTTGTCTGTAATTAAAAGGTTTTTTTTTTAATATAAATTTATTGCAATTTAGTATTTACATTACAAGATAAGCAGACAAGCCATTCTAAGCCACGTGTCGACGGTCATCCGGTCTCGAACCGCACACCTTCACGACATCGGCCTTGGAGTTCGTCAACGACTGGCTCTTACGTAATTACGATTTTGGTGTTTCTTTATATAGTGGCAGGATTAACACAGCTGTAGTAAACTTAAATCCGAGACGATCCAACTAGTTCAACCAGAGATTATAATTCACATTATAGCCTGCCCGAAGAATGCACGAGACTAGAAAAAGCGGAATAAAGTCTTGAATCAAAATGGAACCACCCATGAAATCCCAACTACAGCAGTGCGCAGTAAAATATTTTCCAGTAAACTACTTAAAAGTAAAGAAAGTTTCTAGTGCTCGCATAGGGTGGAAGTTTTACCATATATATGCAAATTTATAACTGCAACTATACTAAGTAGGAAAATTAAGTACGAAATTTACTCTCTTCTTAGCCTAAGTAGATAAGTTGCCACGGGTGTAATAAAAAATTGTTTACAATTTTAATTTCTGAAAACGCCTAAGCAACGATATGGTAAATAGATTATGCGAAGAAATTCTTCATACGAAACAGTTCAGGCCCACCAGAGCATATGCTTGACATGAGCATCTCAGATATGAGAAGCCAGTGACTAACAACTAACCACATGTTATTTTATTTTTAGTCGTGTAATATAATTACTAGAAACTTGTCGTTANAAGCCAGTGACTAACAACTAACCACATGTTATTTTATTTTTAGTCGTGTAATATAATTACTAGAAACTTGTCGTTACCTATTAGATAATGATCTTCGATTAACTCATTTTCTACATTGCATAAAAATTCCCAAAGTACTTATTGTACATCTAATGAGACAAACACAAATTATTTCTCCTGCATTTGTCGGAGTTCTCAGTGGCCACGACAGAACAAGGCGCCTCAAACGTAACTAACTGGAATTGCAGCCTGATGAGGACCCGAGTTTTATTCTCGGCCAGCACCTTACTCNAGGCGCCTCAAACGTAACTAACTGGAATTGCAGCCTGATGAGGACCCGAGTTTTATTCTCGGCCAGCACCTTACTCATTTAAATATCTCGTCCTTTTTCTGAAATTACTCCACGCGAATGTTGAGATGGTTCCTTAATCCAGATCATTGCCGATTCTTTAGCCATTCTTGCTTGCCGCAGTAACTTATCCCATCTCCANAGGCGCCTCAAACGTAACTAACTGGAATTGCAGCCTGATGAGGACCCGAGTTTTATTCTCGGCCAGCACCTTACTGATTTAAATATCTCGTCCTTTTTCTGAAATTACTCCACGCGAATGTCGAGATGGTTCCTTAATCCAGATCATTGCCGATTCTTTAGCCATTCTTGCTTGCCGCAGTAACTTATCCCATCTCCANGAGATGGTTCCTTAATCCAGATCATTGCCGATTCTTTAGCCATTCTTGCTTGCCGCAGTAACTTATCCCATCTCCATTGGCCTCGCTGTCGACGAAATGTGATTTCCCATCTGCTTGTCTGTGGCCGTGGCCGCTAAGGCGTCGTAACGCTCGTGTGACGAGGAGGTCGGTCATTTGAGGGTGCGATTCTAGACCACCGGCACAGATCACGTAATGCTACAGAAGTAAAAGTGCCACATGTATCACCAACTCAGGCTACACACGCAAGCAAACACTGACTCACTCGCCAGTAGTACAGCAGAACGTAATTTGCCTACGAGCGTTTGGGGATGAACCTGCCAACCAGCCAATAGGAAACTTTTCACAAC
The DNA here is from genome assembly GCA_002778355.1 of Clitarchus hookeri. NCBI lineage: Eukaryota > Metazoa > Arthropoda > Insecta > Phasmatodea > Phasmatidae > Clitarchus > Clitarchus hookeri. The sequence continues at coordinate 279,903 of NQII01002554.1, forward strand.
GTGCAGTACTCAAGTCAGAATCTCGCACAGCTAGTTAACGACCAAGAACGCCTACGTCAAACACATCGTCACTCCAGTTGGTTTCTATGTATTTAACCATTCATTTTTATCTCCCAGCATGACTCATAACATTTATAAGCACCTCAGAGTCTACTATAGCTTGAAGGTCCCGCCGTATTATACTTTTGTGCATAACCTGCGACGTTTTGCCCAACCACTGACCTGCGACTATCCTCTACAATTTTTTATCCACACAGTTTTGCTCCTACAGCAAACACACGGTTGTGATCCTGTTCAAAACGGCGACACGCGAAGAGACAAAGTGCTCACTTTGCCGTGAATAGCCTATACCTGCCATATCGTAGATTCGCCTCTACCGCCCGGGTGGGAAGACAACTCGTGTTCCTCTTCGTGCAGGGCAGCAATCTCCGACGAGTAGAAAAAATGAGGGGGATGGAGCTGGGCGGACTGCCCGCTGTTACGCACCGCGCTGGAGAATGCAAAGTAAATCCTCAACCTGAAATTGGCCGCATCTGGTATCGACCCTTCCCAACGCCATCATCAAATACCTACTCTAGATACATGCGCGATGAGCAGGTGGAGGCAAATAAAACACAGGCCCACACAGCTTATGCTGATCAGCGGCCGCCATTCGATCCAGGTTCTCCCGGGGCATCTCCAATGTCAGTGGTAGCGTCGTCGAAACTCTTATAAATGTTCCCAGGAATTCTCGCGAGAGATTGTTGCAAAGGAAAATGTATGCCATTTCACGAGTGCTAAGATATGATTGTGCACGTTTCTGGATCTTACGGCTGTCAAACGTTAATTTCCCCACACTGTCGCAAGGCGGAACTAGGACAGACCGAGAGAGTTTTGCCATTCAGCATAGCTGATTGACCTGTTCGGTCTACATTTCATTTTAAAGCTCAAATGCTGCAATCATGTAATCATATTTTCATATGCGCTGCACTTGTGTCGAACGTGCTTCTCGCAGCTAGCGAACAACACTGCGAGCTCAGTGTTTTCAGCATCGTAAACATCAGATGCAGAATTTTTCGCAAATCCGGTTGCTGATAGAAGACGCTCCGGACACCAGACACTGTGCACAGTATCAGTCATAAATCTACTTCTTGGCGAACTTGTCCTCGATAATTGGCATNCTCCGGACACCAGACACTGTGCACAGTATCAGTCATAAATCTACTTCTTGGCGAACTTGTCCTCGATAATTGGCATGGGGACTGAACGTGTTAAAGGTTAACTAATCAATCATACTAACCCCTCCCTCTTCAGAAACTCATTTATAAACGCCAGTATTTCGACGGCAAGAGGACAAAGCATCAACGCCTTTGTTGCTATAATGCACTAGGCAATTTTTCACTTTNCGCCAGTATTTCGACGGCAAGAGGACAAAGCATCAACGCCTTTGTTGCTATAATGCACTAGGCAATTTTTCACTTTATTACTTGTGACGGAAGGAGCTTCGTCACATTTGCGAACACGTTACCATGTTATATCATTATATTGGTACTTTTTGTGTTTTCCAGCCAACGAACATGCATGGTAGGGCAAACAAGCGCTTGCTACACATTTCAACCTTGAACGACGCGCGACGTCTGTCGTCCCGTCTACCTTCAAAACACGCTAGTGTGGCGAGTTGTGGTCCGCAGCTTGCAAGGCGTTTGGCCCGCGCGCGAAATACTCGTATCGTTATTGGAGAACAATAATGTAATTGAGCAAAATATTGTGATTGTCCGTTGATTTTATACTGTGTTTCCGATTGTTCTGAAGGCGTGGCCTGCGATTATAGATGCAGGGTACGCAGGAGGGATTTAAAGGTTGGGTTATATGGTGCGGAGTATGAGGGGGGGAGGGGTGGAATGACTGGTGAAAGGGAGATCGTCGCCGAGTTCTCCGGGACTCGGTTCGCGACTGAGGAGGTGCTGCGCGAACGCCGGCCTACTGAGGAAGCATCAGATACGTATGAATTATGACTCTTTTTATTTCCNCTGAGGAGGTGCTGCGCGAACGCCGGCCTACTGAGGAAGCATCAGATACGTATGAATTATGACTCTTTTTATTTCCCCCTCTTGAGTAGGGACTTACAATAATTCTGCAGAATGAAGCGAGGGACTTAGTCTCTGGCAGTGGTGAGTTTGGACTACGCCGACTAAAGTAAAGGACTTCGTTTCTGGTAGAAGTGAGTTGGCATTTTGCATTCACTTGCTTGATTAGTGGACTTAGTATTTGGCGGAGATTCATTGCGGGAGTGTTGACTTCGACTTTCGTTTCATAGACAGGTTAAGATAGACGGCGCTGCTCCGGAGTTACAATAGAGGGGAAAGGAATGGGGCTACGAAGTATCGGTATATGTCAATGGGATGACTTACTCGGAAGCTGAATGCCCAAAACAAAGGGACTCAGGGGCACACAGGTTGTTCGTCTAGATGAAGNCTGAGGAGGTGCTGCGCGAACGCCGGCCTACTGAGGAAGCATCAGATACGTATGAATTATGACTCTTTTTATTTCATCCTGGTGAGTAGGGACTTACAATAATTCTGCAGAATGAAGCGAGGGACTTAGTCTCTGGCAGTGGTGAGTTTGGACTACGCCGACTAAAGTAAAGGACTTCGTTTCTGGCAGAAGTGAGTTGGCATTTTGCATTCACTTGCTTGATTAGTGGACTTAGTATTTGGCGGAGATTCATTGCGGGAGTGTTGACTTCGACTTTAGTTTCATAGACAGGTTAAGATAGACGGCGCTGCTCCGGAGTTACAATATAGGGGAAAGGAATGGGGCTACGAAGTATCGGTATATGTCAATGGGATGACTTACTCGGAAGCTGAATGCCCAAAACAAAGGGACTCAGGGGCACACAGGTTGTTCGTCTAGATGAAGAGGAACATTGTGAGCCTGTGTGGTTGACTTATTTTTTCGGGACAGAAATAAAAGTCGATATTGTGTTGCCAGTTTATAAATTTGGTTGTTATTGAAACATAAATGTGGTGTTTGAAAAATGTCGAAGTTAGCATAAATCGTAACTATCCGTCTGTTTTCGATATTAATTCTTCTTTGAAATAGTATTTTGAACTTTAGAAACAATGCTGTATCTCTTCTTAACAGATTGCATTATAGCCATAGCTTAATTCTGAGGAAACAGAATACACGTGAATTTGTTTATGCTATTTTCCACCGCCGTCGCAATGCTTCCTTATGGCTGGACGTCACCTTGAGGCGTTTAAAATGTTTTACTGTAGATGCCTCTTACGAGATATGCATAGAACCGGTAGCACATTTATTCCTGTACGTCAGTTACATTCCCTTTAATGAAAAGCATTTTTGACTTTCAACCTCCGCATCTAATTCAGAACTCCGTGGGTATTGTTGATTCACGTCGAAGATCAGTTGATCATATTTACTTAAGTGAATTGGTTTCAGATGCCAGTTGTTGACAATGACAAGAAGGTCATGCTTGCTGAACAACTGCCAATAATACCGAAACATTACCTTAAAGCTAACAGTTACACGCAGCTTAACATAGTGTGTAATATGATTTTTGCCAGAATAAAAATATTGTTTACTGTTAATATTCTCACGATATTATAACTGACACTCGTTATTTATTTACTGCCACATATTTCACAACAAAAACTCATTCGAATAAAATACATGCCATATATGCATACCGTTAAAACTATGATAACATAATTAAAATATTTAATGCAATTCTTACTCAAATGCCAGTCATGAAAATAGAGCTATTTGCAAATACTGTAATAACACTTTTCACTCTTTTTTATATTAAAAAGTGATAGCCAGTGATGATAAAAGTAAATATTTAAAAATATGATGGGTATAGTTTTGCTAAAATTTACCGGCGNAAAAGTGATAGCCAGTGATGATAAAAGTAAATATTTAAAAATATGATGGGTATAGTTTTGCTAAAATTTACCGGCGAAAGTAAACTCTCTTTTGCATTGCATTGCCATCTTAATTCATATAACTACTCATTTTATAGTCACGTTGAGATATTNAAAGTAAACTCTCTTTTGCATTGCATTGCCATCTTAATTCATATAACTACTCATTTTATAGTCACGTTGAGATATTTTGAGAAATAAATTTTAGTGTAATGATTGACTGCGAGACACATTTGGTTTTATAAAGGAAAATGTTCGGGAAAACTTTCTCTAGCAACGCAAACCTACATTGGTAATGACTCTAACCTCAAGCTGTAATCGTGTACTACAATTTAGGTTCTGACAATGGAATTCGGCATGCGATATTGCAATTCTTTCCTGTCGAGGGGTTTTTACGATGTTTATACCGGTTTTCCCCCTTTCTCTTGTGGCCGTGTTTTCCCAATCCCAGTAAAGCCGCGATCATGTGCCCTTGTAGTTAGAACTTTCCCTGCGTGCCTAGGCGTATGAGGCTCAGCCCCGAGACGCACTTAGATGCTATCCCTAACCAGTACCTCGTACACTCCTCTTAGTTTTAAGGTATGTTAGACAAATAAATTGCTGGCCAGTGCTACACGAAACCTGCAGAATGGGTGGAGCAACGGAGTTCAGTGACTTCGCGTATGATGTAGTGTTTGGTTGCCATATCAGTAAGCAATGTTTCATGGCTATTTACGCTCCTCTCAAGTTTTCCAAGTTGACCATTGGGGATGTTGTGATCATGAATTTGAAATGGGAAGGCACAATAAAAAAGTCAAACCACGGCCATAACNGTTGACCATTGGGGATGTTGTGATCATGAATTTGAAATGGGAAGGCACAATAAAAAAGTCAAACCACGGCCATAACGGCCAGGTGTGTTGACCAACAGGAACCTTAGAGCATTAAAGAAGGTGGCACGGGAACATCGCATGTCTTCGCGTGATACCATTACCCGTTAATTCCACCGTGTAACTAACTTTGCAGCTAGCACCATGACTGTGAGACGGGAGTTACGAGGATCGGGGTTGAAAGCTCAGGCACTAGCCCATAAACCACACATTTGGCCAGTGAACTCAAAGCGCCGCATCCGGTAGTGTAATGAGCGCCGCCACTGGAATGTGAACGACTANGTTGACCATTGGGGATGTTGTGATCATGAATTTGAAATGGGAAGGCACAATAAAAAAGTCAAACCACGGCCATAAAGGCCAGGTGTGTTGACCAACAGGAACCTTAGAGCATTAAAGAAGGTGGCACGGGAACATCGCATGTCTTCGCGTGATACCATTACCCGTTAATTCCACCGTGTAACTAACTTTGCAGCTAGCACCATGACTGTGAGACGGGAGTTGCGAGGATCGGGGTTGAAAGCTCAGGCACTAGCCCATAAATCACACATTTGGCCAGTGAACTCAAAGCGCCGCATCCGGTAGTGTAATGAGCGCCGCCACTGGAATGTGAACGACTAGAGACGCGTCATTTAGAATTATAAATCGTTTTATACCATGTGGCGCAGTCCGATGGGAGTATTTGGGTGTGGCAAACAGCAGGTGAACGCTTCATGCCGGCTTATATAGTGCCTACGGTGAAATCCGGTGGAGGTGGTGTGACAGTGTCGAGGTCTTTTGCATGGAAGATGTTTGGTTGTCTCGTAACACTATGTAACACATTAAAGGTGGAAGTATATGAAGACCATTTTGATCGTTTGTGTGTTGTCTACGGTAGAAGATCACTTCGGAGATTATAACTGTGCTTTTCAGCATTACTATGCCGACCCTGCCAGAAAGCACGCTCCGTTCGTGGATGGTTCCGGGTATGGACTGGCCAGCCCATGGCCCTGACCTCAGACCCATAGAACACCCATGGCCCTGACCTCAGACCCATAGAACACCCATGGAATGAACTGGAACGGCCAACTGCGTGCCAGACCCCCACGATCCACATCACTTACTACATTTGTTACAGCGCTGCAGGAAGAATAGTCAGCCATTCCCCCGGAGATGTTCCGACACCTGGTCGACAGTCTCCCCCGCAGCTGTAATAAAAACCTAGGGTGGGTTTACCTCGTATTAATGTCCGCTACTGGGCAGTGTATCCGAGGGACACTTACAGGACAGTTTCGCTTGGGTGTACGGATACTGTCGATCAGATAGTGTATTCTGTTTTTATGGGTACTTTAACCCGTTTAACACATGTCTGCCAATATGAAATAATATTTAAAAACTCGTATCTAGAAGATACGTAGGTTGCGTCTCATTTCAAAGCTGAGAACAGCATTGGAAATTCATTTTAAAGTTTCAAATACTGTAATTAAGATATCATTCAGTGGAATAATATGTACAAAAAATTCATACCTCATTGATTTACGACATTTGAAGTAAAAGATGGAGAGCTTCGACTAAATTCACCATAAAAACGGAAAAATTAGAAAAATTTATAAAGAGCATTATTGTATATATCAATGTGAATTTCAAGTTATTTGCCTCAATCACACCTTAATAGAGACGTGTTTGTTTGTATTAATATACCTGTGACGGAAATGCTATCCGGGTTTCCGGCGGCGAGAAGAGTATAACAGAGTATTACTAAGCGTCGTAGGGTTGAGTCCACTTCTTGTATAACAGCTGAAAGTAATACATAACATCTCCGTATGTTCAGGCAAGATGTTACAAGAAACTGTGCAGTACTCACCGGGCTCTTGAACGCTCAAAGTTGTTCTCTGTACTTACCTATAAACAAAAAAAAAAAAGTAAGTTTTAATTGCGCAGTCTATGTTTGTTATTAAGCAACACAATAATAACCACAAATCATTGACTAAACCTATCAAATTATTAATCGTAATTGCCAGAAAAGGTTTCACTTACGAGTAAACAATGTCACAAAATGCGATAATTTTATAACAAATTAAAATTATGTCTGATTCGTATAGAATATCTCCATGCATTAAACTAGAGTTTGAATTATGTATGTAAACTCTAGAACCAAATAAATAAAATGGCTTCGAATAGTTTCAACTAGTGAAAGATTTTTCACTTGAAATTATAAGCAGTTTACTAATTATTTCAATTGCAGAATTACACTTCTACTGACGATTTCGCTTGAACTGTGGCAAATCATATAACTCCGAATAATTAACTGACATTCAGTGACTAGCTTGTCACCAATATCTCCGATTCATTTTGAAAATGTGCATATGTCTGTATACATTTGTTTCAGCTTCCAGTAAAAAAGGGATACATTCTATAAGTGAAAATATTAATAAGAGTTATTTGTATGTAGGTTAACCTAAAAAAATCCACTGTTCATGCTGATACAAATCATTTATATAAAAAGGCTTAGTTTTGTAATAGTGAGTGGTAGTTTTCCACATTCAGAGGCTATTAAAGCAGAAATAGAAAAAGTTACTGGGAACTTTAAAATAATTCTTTGAAATGAAACCTGTTTGTTGCTCATATCTTATTCAAACGGAAAGTCTTATAAGGATTCTCAGTAACGTTGCGATGCTATAAACTGTTCAATATTCCTTCAATACGTTTTAAAGACCTGCTTAGGATCTACTTTTATTCTCATTTTGTATCCTGCTATATCTAAAATTAACATTGTCATGGGCCTGATCACTTTATTCATTTGCCAACTAAGCGAAAATCATAGAATTGTACGGCATATAAATTTTGTTACTAATATGCAAATTCATATTCTAATGAGTATAAAACACGAAACAGTAACTGCAGTGTCCACAATTTAAACGTTATATTCTTAGTATAACGTCAAATATTAAGAATTATATATTCAAAAGAACTTACTTTACCATGAGCAGCCTTATTACTAGCAACCAAACAATGTTTCAAGTTCATCTGATAACAAGATAGACTTTAAAATAGAGGGCAATCTTTAATTGCACACGTCCTGGAGGGCTCTAAGAAAACGAAACCCCTGTATTAACACAAAAACTCAATCCTGTGCTTGCTGTTAAATGTGAAATATTTTTCTTCACAGTGGCAGCAGCCAATTGACAAACAGCTACGGGTCGAGTACGGAGAGGACGGCACAAAGCTTCTCTACTTCTCAATGAACCCCGCATTTGTTAGTCCGTAAGTAGTTTTGCCCGTTGGCATCCCTAATACAACGGAAAGAATGTATGTAAAATTTAGACAGATATCATTCAAAATCTCCATAAAAGTAATATTCGCTAAGTTTCCAGTGCTCATTCGTAGCTAACTAGAAATATGTGCTTATATCATAACAAAATCCCATAGACTGATGTAAATATACTGCTCCTGCAATCATAACGAGAGGAATAAGTAAAACCAGTAATCATGCTCAGGATACGTATACGATACTCAAAAAAGTCAAAGTGAAAATGATTATGTACATCATATCACGTCGGTTGAAAACTACTTTCAAACGATCACAACCTAAGCTTTTTAAAAAGTTATCTTGCATGATTCTAAAACAAATAACATGGCAAAGTGGGGTTTTTAAGTTTATGAATTAAAATATCGTCGCGTTGCTACATTTTTGTTGCTGTAGTCGTGCTGGTTCTATTTTTGGAATTTTTCTCTGGCGTGACTGTGAGGCCGCGAGACACGGGTGTTTTGCAAAAGGAGGTCGACGTCTTCGGCTAGTGCTGAACTGTTCACGGAAGTATATAATCTCGTCGTCCTGGGGTTCGGTACACTTCGTTTGGGAATTTGACAGTTTTGGTCGGCGAAAGGAGGCCGCTGTTGCGAAACAGGTAGATTGGTGGCATGACCCGCCTCTGGTTAAACGACCAGCTCTCGCTGTGTCAACTGTCGTGAGCGCCGATGTTCCGGGATTAGTAAGTATAGGAAAAATTTTCACAGTTTACGTAAAATTGTAATTTATGAGGCATATAGGTGAAATTAGTTACATGTGTAGACTGGAAACGTTAGCACACGCAGTGAAAGTCTCGTGTCTGCTATTTGTCTCGTGGATTAACAAGCTGACACGATGTCAGAACTCAGGGGGTTGTTAGAGTGTTGTTGTACAATACGGACAGTTTCCAGGGTTAATTGTAGGGTCCAGCATAAATAGGAACATTATTGGTTATTGGTCCAGTAACCTTCCACTTTTCGTTGACAACCTAAATACGGTTATTTCACAAAATAGTATTTTAATGTTTAATCCATCATCCTAATCAACTTCGAAACGGAATATAAACTATAATTAATATATTAAATATAAATGTTTCCTTATAAATGGATGTTGCTGCATCAGCATTTATAATAATATTATGAGGCATGCTTTACCTCAATATCTGTAAACCCAAAATCAAATACCATTTTTTCTTCAGANCATTTTAATGTTTAATCCATCATCCTAATCAACTTCGAAACGGAATATAAACTATAATTAATATATTAAATATAAATGTTTCCTTATAAATGGATGTTGCTGCATCATCATTTATAATAATATTATGAGGCATGCTTTACCTCAATATCTGTAAACCCAAAATCAAATACCATTTTTTCTTCAGAAAGCTTACTGNGAAAGCCTACTGAATTTGGCAATTATCGAATAAGGCCTAATTAAGAATGTACTGTAATGCAATATTTCTTATAATAATAAATATTATCTAGGGGATTTAAAATAAATAAACGTAAATACAATTATAGACATATTCCGGTATGTATCACTAGAACAAATAGTGGTGAATGATAACTGTGTATCATCTTTGTTATATTCGCAGCACATACTTAAAACTGCGATCATTGGGGTGGTTATGAAGAAAATTGTATTTATTGGGATGGATAAGAAGATCAGAAAAATTGTGGGGTAAAAGTTGTACGACACGGTAAGACCTCTGCAACAAGAAATGTTTATAGTTACAAGGCGTGTCAAATACATCCCCAAATGCTACCAGAATTTCAAACTTACACAAAATCTGCACCACGGTAATTCCTTGAGCACAAGTGATAGCTGGCGCAGAGGGCACAACAACTGACCTGTTTACCAGTTATATGCAAAGTAGTTAAAACATTTGTGAAGCAGGTAAATCAGCAGTATTCCCTCCGCACGCGATATCACTTGCGCTCAACAATGCAGAGTGGCACAGGTGTGCGCAAATTAAGTTTTCTGGGGTTAATTGTTGGTTGCTACAAAATTCCACCTATTACAAACCTCAAATAAAATACAAAATCTATTACCTTACGAGTACCAATATCTGTAAAAAATTGCTGAAAAACTCACCTTGTGATCGAAATAGTACGCATGTTCCACACGTTCCACACTCTGATATAACTATTTTAATATCACGACACATTGGCACTTCCGCAAATTATAATTTAGAATAATAGTACAGGACTCTTTCCTCAAAATCTGTGTCTATGCTTATGTTTAAACATATTAAAATGGCTGCAAGAATTTGCATATTTCATTTCAGTTTTGTTCATATCAAGTTATTAGTCTAGAACAAAATTGACGTAGTGCATTATGTAAACAACAGGTTGTAACTCCTGGTACGATATGAAAGCTCGGTTCTTTTGCAGCTGTTGGTCCAGTCAGTTCACAATCTAACATGCAGGATACTACNCTGGTACGATATGAAAGCTCAGTTCTTTTGCAGCTGTTGGTCCAGTCAGTTCACAATCTAACATGCAGGATACTAACACACATATTGATAGATTTCTTGGTACACTCTGACTTGCTTGCAGAACTGATTGTCTGACTTGCTGATGTCAAGCTNCTGGTACGATATGAAAGCTCGGTTCTTTTGCAGCTGTTGGTCCAGTCAGTTCACAATCTAACATGCAGGATACTACCACACATATTGATAGATTTCTTGGTACACTCTGACTTGCTTGCAGAACTGATTGTCTGACTTGCTGATGTCAAGCTNCACACATATTGATAGATTTCTTGGTACACTCTGACTTGCTTGCAGAACTGATTGTCTGACTTGCTGATGTCAAGCTGCACACAACCCATAATATGAAAAATTGTTCTGGGCCAATATGACCTATGGTGGCAACAGGAGGTCATGTTGTATCTACCGTTGTAGGTAATATGGTCCCAAATGTAGTGATACAGCCATTACGACCGTACTTTTGTATTTTAACGTGGCGCTCTTAGCCAGACCGTCCCTGCCGCGCCCCGGCCACTCAACGCAGACATGACCAGCGTTCACCTAAGTTGACCAAAACCAAGCCCGGATCTGATTCACAAGATCGCACCAAGCATGTCCTACCACATGGCCTGAGACCCTTGTACTCAGATTACCAAGCGTGTGGTCTAGCCGGAGTACTACCCGGACTCCTAACGTCAACACAGGACGCTACCGGAGCAGGTGCCCGCTCACCGCCCGGCTCTTCAACGAGAGGGGGCCCCTCTCTGAGCCTCCTCCACCATTCAGTTCTGTAAGAGAATCATTGTGTGCCAAGAAAGCTGTGTGTTAATATTTTGCATGTTAATTTTGCACTGACTGGATTAACATAAATAACATGTAGCAGTATTTTGGAGCTGTGCTCCATTCTATGTACACACAACACACCAAAGCCATCAGTTACATACTTACGGCCTTATTGATGTTCAGGACATCGTCTGCTCGAAGGACTTTGCTGTCAATGAGGAGACTTCATCTAACACTGCAATTATTAAACTTGTTCGAGCTCCGGTAGTGTACGGATTTTAAAAAAGGGAAATTTGAAATGGGAAATTAACATTGGATATATGCTGTTCCTGGTTGTCCTAGCACTTTTTAAATCAACCTTTGAAAAATTGGACAGCTTATATTCTTACTTGCACACTGACCGGCAAGCATCCGTTTAAATTTGGTAACGATAGAGGGAAAATTCCAAGTCATAATGTTGAATTACGTGTGTTTGATAATCGTTTGTGAATACTGTAAATATTTCCTTTGCTTTTTTTTCCTGCATACAAGTGTAAAGATGTCCAAATTTGTGAAATATTAATTCTTGTAACAGTTTCAAAGCTTAACTTGNTTTTCCTGCATACAAGTGTAAAGATGTCCAAATTTGTGAAATATTAATTCTTGTAACAGTTTCAAAGCTTAACTTGACTTATAGCATGAATAAAGTGGTCAAGCCCATGGAAATGTTAATTTCACTAATGGTGGAAGAATACAGAATGTGCAGATAAGTCAGAAAAGTGGATTTTCAGCAGGGCTGTCAAAAGTGCTCACGTCACTGTGAGCAACCTATTTTCCGAAAACTGATACAACGCACGTTAATGTTTTCTGTTAAATATTACTCCATAATATCGTTTTACANCAACCTATTTTCCGAAAACTGATACAACGCACGTTAATGTTTTCTGTTAAATATTACTCCATAATATCGTTTTACATGATCCAAGAACCCAACTTCTTGCTAAACTAAAGGATGATATAAGTGAAGTAACCTGTTTTGAATATGAACCTAGAATGTTTATATAATTACAAGGGTTGCACATGAACAAAATGCATTTACAAGATTACGTTGGCACTAAATAAATGTAGTTGTTTGCAAAAACACTGGCCAAAATGAGTTTTTCCCAATATTAGCTTACGAATTTGCAATGAATCTCAGAAGGACAGCATAAGAATCATCAACGTAATGAGACATAACTGCAACTATAGCTAGTCCACATACATAGGTGAATAACTGGCTTCCAGGTTCACTTATAAAAAATAAATTTCAAACTAAGGCCATGCAGAATTGTGCAAAAAATTTCACTTATCACAACTTAGACTAAAACAAAAGTAAGCAACCAACAAAGTAAACAGCTCAAGAAGAGGCTCATTGTTTGAACTTGCTGAGTATAGCCCTATTATAGCAACAACCANACCAACAAAGTAAACAGCTCAAGAAGAGGCTCATTGTTTGAACTTGCTGAGTATAGCCCTATTATAGCAACAACCTCTGTTAACAAAAAAAATTGAATTTTTACAGAAAATATTAAAACCAAACAAAATATAGTGCATCTTGACCCAGAATAACAATGATCCATTTTTGTGACGTGAACATCAAGTTGCAAGGTTTTAGTTCTGAATTGTATGGTAATATTGGCTTAAGTATTACCCACTGGGTTAATGGAACGTGTATAATTAGTACTATCTGGCATCAAGGAATACTATTCTTACTGATAAACTTTGCAATTTGATACATTTTTTTTCAAATTTCTCATTTCCATTCATTGGAATTATGCAATCTTGATCAGGCGGTACCTTTTACCCCTCTCAATTATGATTATCAGTTCCACTATCGTTTTGATTCCAAGCTGATGTGCTGATATGTCATACATATACGTCATAAGAACGGATTGTCAAATCACTGTAAAGATTCGAATTACTTTGTGTATAACTGTGTGGACACTGCCACATAATTTTCTCTTCTCTTGAATACTATTTGTGCTATAGGCCTAGTTGTTAACATGGTGTCTGAATTGTAAGATTTAAATTTTAAAAAAAAAATCACCTTTCCCTGAAATTTACACGCAAGATAAAACAAGTGGCAATATAGTCGAGCACTTGAGGGATAAGATAAATTTTTAATGGGAGACAAATTTAAAACAGCTAAAAATTGNTTAATGGGAGACAAATTTAAAACAGCTAAAAATTGTTAACACTGAGGTATCATTCATTCTGTTGCTTAGGATATTACCAAAATATTAGTTTATAAAAACTTCACACTTCCTACAGTCTTGTCGTGTGACGGTTTAGGAATTTTAGAGCGACGCTGGCCCACAACCCCCCCCCC
>NQII01002554.1:293921-337412 GCA_002778355.1 Clitarchus hookeri
TCCTTAACAAATGAAACAGTAAAAGGCTTCATTATTACAATACCCTCAACCTCCAAGCACATTATAGTCTGTGCCTGGGGGCATTAACCATGACACTATAAGCCACACTGTCTTCCACAGTGGCGGTATAGCGTCAAGTTAAATTGGCGCACAACTGTGGGGCCTACATACGTCAGTCTTCTTTACATTTCAATACAAGTAAAAAAATTTACTATGAACACACACAATAATCCCACGTTCAGTCCTCCATAACTGGCTGAGATGTTACTTTAAACAAGGCAATTAAGTGCTTAACTATCATTTAACTAAACAGATTTGGGAGTAGGATGTCAATGGAATATGACAAATGTTTTTATTAACACGGCTTCCAGTATCATGCCTTTGCAGACATTTGAACATACATTATTGCACGACAATATTTGTGCAGTGTACTTCACCTACTGTTGGCCGAAGGCACACCAGAAAACATTAGACATTAATATACTGTTTGAGGACACAGGAAACTATACATGGTGTGGAAAGGTCAGGGAAGGTTATTACTGCAAATAAAAGTACGCAAATATTGGTTGAAAACATTAATATTATTCAGTGATGGGTACATTAACAATTGCTGTATATGAAACAGTACAGCTAGCTGTTTCTGGGTTACATCATAAAAACAATGGCTTCTTGGTGTAACAAGATTTCTACCAGCAACAAGCAACNAGCTAGCTGTTTCTGGGTTACATCATAAAAACAATGGCTTCTTGGTGTAACAAGATTTCTACCAGCAACAAGCAACTCCAGTTGTAGGCACCATAGTACTGAGGGTTCTTCAAATTTATATACCGTTCAAGTGCTGTAACAACATGAAACATCAACAAGAATAGAAGTGATCGACGTAAGAGAGAATGAATTACATGGTAAGCCTTCAACGCATCCAAGAATAAAAGCAACAACTTCTCCCATATCAAACAGCTATAATCTAAATTTTATAAAACAGAACAGCTCAACAACTACAATTTACATAAATGTGGACAAAATTTATTTGTGTTTTACATTATTGATTCCCAGTAATATACTGTTTTATATTTTCAACACTCATTAAATTACACTTCCTTACACATAAACATGACAGAAATGTGTACGAATAAAAATTATTCAGTACTTTAACACTTCTTTAAAAAATGTTTTCAGTTCAAACTATGGCAATTGCCAGGCTATCAGGCCTAGTCATATGTCAGAATCTTTCANGGGCCTACATACGTCAGTCTTCTTTACATTTCAGTACAAGTAAAAAAATTTACTATGAACACACACAATAATCCCATGTTCAGTCCTCCATAACTGGCTGAGATGTTACTTTAAACAAGGCAATTAAGTGCTTAACTATCATTTAACTAAACAGATTTGGGAGTAGGATGTCAATGGAATATGACAAATGTGTTTATTAACACGGCTTCCAGTATCATGCCCTTGCAGACATTTGAACATACATTATTGCACGACAATATTTGTGCAGTGTACTTCACCTACTGTTGGCCGAAGGCACACCAGAAAACATTAGACATTAATATACTGTTTGAGGACACAGGAAACTATACATGGTGTGGAAAGGTCAGGGAAGGTTATTACTGCAAATAAAAGTACGCAAATATTGGTTGAAAACATTAGTTTTATTCAGTGATGGGTACATTAACAATTGCTGTATATGAAACAGTAGAGCTAGCTGTTTCTGGGTTACATCATAAAAACAATGGCTTCTTGGTGTAACAAGATTTCTACCAGCAACAAGCAACTCCAGTTGTAGGCACCATAGTACTGAGGGTTCTTCAAATTTATATACCGTTCAAGTGCTGTAACAACATGAAACATCAACAAGAATAGAAGTGATCGACGTAAGAGAGAATGAATTACATGGTAAGCCTTCAACGCATCCGAGAATAAAAGCAACAACTTCTCCCATATCAAACAGCTATAATCTAAATTTAATAAAACAGAACAGCTCAACAACTACAATTTACATAAATGTGGACAAAATTTATTTGTGTTTTACATTATTGATTCCCAGTAATATACTGTTTTATATTTTCAACACTCATTAAATTACACTTCCTTACACATAAACATGACAGAAATGTGTACGAATAAAAATTACTCAGTACTTTAACACTTCTTTAAAAAATGTTTTCAGTTCAAACTATGGCAATTGCCAGGCTATCAGGCCTAGTCATATGTCAGAATCTTTCAGATGAATGCAATTGATTTTGTACATAAGGTAGAGTTGAAATGCTAGTTTAATTTTATTTATTTATTTATGCCTCCAAATAGAACTAACCACCCCATAGTTTCTGCACCCATGTCCTTCCGAGGGGAACTGAAGGGAGCATTTAAAGCATTGCAGCCTCTGTACACCTTTTTGGCCGCAGTCAATCACAATGCTGCAATATAAAACTTTCCTTTATTGCTTAAGCCAAACTATTTAATTGGTGAAATTTATGGTCAGTGACATTGGGCAGTTGAAACAAACCTGTGCTATAGATGTATTCAGCTTCACCGTTCCCTCCCAACATTCCCTTTTCCCATATTTTTCCCATCATGAAAATGAGATTTAGTGGGCTGCAATGTGGCCACATATATATATACGCTATTTTGTAAACAAATGTTTGCCTTCTTAATAAAACTACACTTACCAGTCCTGCATATATATCATAAAGTTAACGGTATGTCAAATAACTCTACATAGAAAAACATATTTTTCTGTTGAATATCCGATGTCATGACTGGTTTTATTCCGTGATTTTACAACTATTATATGTTTTTCTCCTGGTGAAAAAAATAATACCACGCGACTCAATTTTGCCTCTACGAATTGACTTTTAAATTTTTGACATAAGACAAAAAACTTGCAAGATATATAGTCATAATGAAAACACCCGGTGACATTTAAAAATCTGACTGGGCTCACGAGAAGCTGGAAAACGTGTTTGGGACATTGTCAGCATTGTGACGTTGGGACACTTTCAGCACTGACAAGAGTAATTTTAATACTCTGCCCCCAAATTCAAAACTCGTTTACACACTGAAGATGTCGTGGAACTGAAAATCATCAGAACTAGCGCCACGCATTTGAAATCATCTGACGTCAGCAGAGGCATCCCAATGTTATAAACAACAGTTTTAAAATCTTAAAAAACTTCACTTTATAACTATCACTTTTTCAAAAATGATCCGTTAATTTTACAGTATATTCATTTGTTCCCGAGAAAATGGCTTCACATTGTCAGATGGGAATTGAAGGTTTATGTTTTGTTTCAACTCAAATACAGGACGAGAGTTATTTTTATCTATCAATTCAAAACGTACATACTTCGAGCCTCAATTCTGTACACAAAATTTAGTCAGTTTATGCTTTAAAGTTATACATCACAGTTTTCTTGTATTTTAATAGTGAAATTCATTGGTGATGTTCAGATGTTGCTATTTTAAAAAGGTCTGCTGTGTAATGTTCTGGTTGCAAGCAACTAGCTATACCAAATTATTGTTATTAAAATAAATGCATTTACACTGTTTACTTCAAATTACTTAAGCATATGCAGGATAAGCAATGTTCATTATTTGATATACAATGGAAATAAGTGAACTTTGATTGCGAACTTGAATTACATCATAAATAGTGGTAAGAGCAATAGAAAATTTTTTTTAAACATGACAATAATTTTTTAGTTTTTTTTCAACTCATGTAGCAGCAGCAAGCAAATAACAATTAATTTTCTGGGAGTTTAGCAATTCTGTGAATTTGTATACTGTATTTTGTTTGAATTAAACAAACAGTTTTTAGGGTTATTAACTCTACACGATTACACTACAAGTAAACCTACTGGTTTAACATTTTATATAATCTACTTCCCATTGAAGGTTTCTCAGAGAGTAGTAGCCACGCGAGTTAAAAATTAATACAAAACTACTAAACTACAAATACTGATAGAGCCCAACTATTTATAGACATACGTTTCATTCCAGAACTTAAGTTACAATTTCAGTTTTAGATTTCTGAACATACTTCACAAAATTTGTTCAATTGTCACAACCATGAACTGTAGGCTTCATGTTCGGCTGTAGTAATATGGACAGACGCAAAGGATTAAAATTTTTAAAATATAGAAACATCTCTGTCCACTATATTTTATATACTCATGAATTAATTACGTATAAATGCATGTATAGTATGAATGTTTGTAAACTGACAACAACTATGGCAAATTATCATTTAGTCTAATTTTCTACAGTGTGGATTGTGAATTTGATTGGGCGAGGCAAATGTGATTTGAAGTTGAAAGTGTCTTGTAAATTGCTGTAGTAAAATATGCTTACTCTGTCTTACTTGTGATTCTTGGGTTTAATATTTTAATATTAATGTATGCTGCGGTGTAAACATTTAACTAATAATTGGCAACATTATTTTAGCTGTATGCAGATACAGGATTAAAGAAGAGTAATGGAAGATAACCGAAATCAGAAAGTTCATAGATGCCGCTCTCCTATAAGGCTGAAATATTTTTGAATTTATGTACACTGTAAAAAGGAAATCAGAAGTGGTAATTATTAAGAGTATCATCTTTAGTGTTTCCTCTCCATTTCTCATCAATACCACCCATCTATACCCACAAACAAAAAAAAAAGTTTGGCTTGTTACTTTTTTTCTGTGCACGTCCAGAAAAATAAACAACAGCCCATTGTTTTACAACTGTTTAAGTTAAAAATATTTTTAGTAAAGGAAATGTTATAAAATATCAAAGATTTCCTAGTAAAATTTTGAAAACATTCGATTGGATAGTTTTTGAGTGGCGACGAGTTTAGTTTGAACGTTTTTCGGCCGCGCGAAGCGAGCGCGCTGCGCTGTGAGTTTCCTGCCTACGCGCAGAAGCTGAGGGAGCACGGAGGAGGCGCAGATAAGGGCGAGATTCCCATGTTTTTTTTCCGCTCTGGCCAGTGCGAGAGTCTGGCTGAAAGTGCGCCAGCCGTGCTCAGCCACAGTAGATCACTTGGGCAATGCGCGCAAGGCTAAAATAAAAACCTGCAAATAATTATCTTTGGCAACAGAATTTAGCTCTTACTAAGTAAGATTGCATTGTTAAAAGAAAAATAGCAGAATTTTTAGTCATTAATACTTTATATTTAAAACATTGATTGAATAAAATATTTCGTCCAAATGCATGAAAATGCTAGAGCACGAGAGCATGACCTCGCGAACCGCCACTGTTTATGGTACATGCTCATGCTACTTATATCAAAATACAGTATGAATGCAAATAGTAAGGCCACTCACAAACAACATTTATGCATTACNAAATGCTAGAGCACGAGAGCATGACCTCGCGAACCGCCACTGTTTATGGTACATGCTCATGCTACTTATATCAAAATACAGTATGAATGCAAATAGTAAGGCCACTCACAAACAACATTTATGCATTACTTTGTAGTTAGGTGACAACGTTACCGCATTAATTTATAATTTTATCTTTGACTACCTTTTTATATTTATAAAAACAGCAATTCCTTACAAACAAAATTGNATAGCAGAATTTTTAGTCATTAATACTTTATATTTAAAACATTGATTGAATAAAATATTTCGTCCAAATGCATGAGAATGCTAGAGCACGAGAGCATGACCTCGCGAGCCGCCACTGTTTATGGTACATACTCATGCTACTTATATCAAAATACAGTATGAATGCAAATAGTAAGGCCACTCACAAACAACATTTATACATTACTTTGTAGTTAGGTGACAGCGTTGCCGCATTAATTTATAATTTTATCTTTGACTACCTTTTTATATTTATAAAAACAGCAATTCCTTACAAACAAAATTGNCCGCATTAATTTATAATTTTATCTTTGACTACCTTTTTATATTTATAAAAACAGCAATTCCTTACAAACAAAATTGCTAAGAGTGCAACAATATATTTTGATGTCCTAAACACAACAATAATATTTCTATAACATTTTACGGTTATTATTAAGAATAACTACATTTTTAAAGGAAACACATCTTAGAGCTATGAAATCTATATATTGGCTTTTGCAAGGTGCCTTGTTGTAATTCTGTAGTTGAGCATGTGTGCTTGTGGATTGCCGTTTGTGCTGATTGAAGTGTTAAATCTAATTATTATGTAGAAATACGAGCATTTGCAAAGTTTGAATAGAAGGTGAACGTATCCTTTATGTATGTAAACAGCAATAGAATTTGCCACCATTAAGGATGAATGATTTCACTGATGTTCAGTTAATGCTTAATGGACTGTACATTGTCGTAGGTTAACGCGGAAAAGGTTTTCAGTGACATATTGCATATAAGTGTGAAAATTGCAAATCTGGCATACTATCTGCACATAGACACCTACTTGAACTAAACCTAATTTTACAATAGGTGAATCACAGGGAGTGGGTGTGCCGATGGCGCTATCACGCGTCGGAATAAAGGTAATAACAACTCTCAGGATTACATCTTATTCAGACACTAGTGAATTGCTGTTGTTTATTCCTGTTAGTCCTCACTATATTTTTCCTATGTATCGGCACACATAGCCCCTGTGATTCACCAATTGTGAATTTTTAATACAATTAGTAATGTTGGTACATACTATGTTCCGAGATTCTTTCTAGTTTTTCTANTCACCAATTGTGAATTTTTAATACAATTAGTAATGTTGGTACATACTATGTTCCGAGATTCTTTCTAGTTTTTCTAAAAAGCCAAAATTTTTAACTAATTACTGGAGTATTTTTTAAAGTAGGTAAATATTAACTTAAAAAGAGTGTTTACATAATGAACAGGACCATCACTGACAATATAACACATGACATGTCAACACAACAAATGACACCAGAATTTTTGAGGTAAGTAACCTGCCTGTCAAATGTTACTAAAATTTCCATAAAATGTACATATTTTTGTAAATGTAGCAAGGATTTTTGTGCTGTATCTGTGTGAGTGTATTATTTGTGTGCTTCAGGAGCTGTTGCAAATTGGATCAATGTGAGGAATAACAAATAAAAAATACCTACGCATAAATAGATTAGGTAGATTTTATATAAACCTTTGCGATCACCATACTTGAATTGTGACACGACCTTGACTATAGGCTATTTACAATACAATCATTTGGGGTATTTTGTGCAACTTCAGGAAACTTTGTAACAACTATAGGCTGCATATTTATTTAAAACGTTTACGTTGATNTGGGGTATTTTGTGCAACTTCAGGAAACTTTGTAACAACTATAGGCTGCATATTTATTTAAAACGTTTACGTTGATGCTTTATTTCCTAATTAACAGCTTTACTGATAAATAACATAGTAAATTGCATAACATTTTCGGGCGTTGTTCAAAGATACCTATGTTGGTGCACAGTTACCCCAAATGACTGCATGAAAGGTTATGTTTGTTTGTGGTATTTGGTATTTACCTTAAGCAGATACGATGAAAACGCTGGATGCAGTGTTCCATCTCTTATTATGATAAAACTCGGAGAAGTTCTATCACGATTGTCTTCTCTAAAGTTGTAAAAAATTGCTCCACTGTGTACTGTAGTATGCCTATTTTCCCACCGACGTGCTGCAATACATGATTCGAGCTTTACTTCACCTTTACTTAACCTGTAAGTAAAACTGCAATATAGAGTGTACACTATAAATACACCCCAGATAGTTAGAAATATATTCAAATTAATTCACAGCATGCACTACTTACCAATGAAAATTCACACCCACATTTCGGGTTTCAAACTTATGTGTACAACCACAGGTAGAACAACTGATAGCCATTGTCAGTATTAAAAATTGGAATTTTACATCCCACTTCAAATTTTTGCTGAAATCACTCTAATAGAGCACTTATCACAATTTTACCACCGACAACACCGACAGCAATTTTCCACCATGTACTTCTTGGCAACCGCAATATGGCTACTAGACGACTGAGCTTTAAGTTTGTGACGTAATACCAGCTCCTCCCCTTCTTAATGCCATGGGCAAAAGGTACTATGTGATAAAGAATTAACGACGCAAGGAGGACAGCGTAACGTAATATTACCGACTCTCCCTTTCGTACTCTATGGCTAGAACGCTAAGACCACATCCTCAGTGACGGAACGGTTTTTAACTTCGACGTTACGTTGGCACGATTAATGACATGGGTTGTTGATTATTGATGCTGGCTGGACTTTATAAGTTGGTTAGGAATTTTATTTTCTCCGTTTGTAACTCAAAATGTTATAAAATAGCATATATTTTTTTTATATTATTTGCTTGTGTTACGAAATTGTATTTATAATGTTTCGACGTTTCCGCAGAGGTGTAAATGTAGTTGAGTGAATATTGTTGAAGATTGCAAAAGTGTTGTGCGTGCGTACGAAATGGCGATTCATGGAGTAGTTTCATCTTGGTTTCATACGTGACTGTAAGAACTGTATTTACCAGGTTTACATATTTTAACCGTGAACAGTTTTTACGACTATAGTAATTTTTAAAGGTCACTGGTGTGTATATTACAACTTCGTAACATTGACAAGCATATTTGAAACTCAATTAATTAATTTTCCTACACTTATTTGTGGTTTGAACATTTGTCACGGCTCAACAAGTTTTTGGGGATGCCACAGTCCAGTCAGGAAAACTCATAAAATAATAATAAAATAAAACTCACGTATGCAGTACAAACTGGTTGATATGTGTTTTTCCGGGAATACTTAAAACTGCACACATATAAATCAGTTAAG
This sequence comes from Clitarchus hookeri, assembly GCA_002778355.1. Taxonomy (NCBI): domain Eukaryota; kingdom Metazoa; phylum Arthropoda; class Insecta; order Phasmatodea; family Phasmatidae; genus Clitarchus; species Clitarchus hookeri. The sequence goes on from NQII01002554.1 coordinate 302,694, forward strand.
AAATGTTATTGAAAATAAGGGCGCGTAACACTTTGTTATTACCAGGACATAAAATAAGGTTATGTATTCAGTCTCCATGCTGCACACTTCAAAAATAAAGACTGCTTTCTCGTTCAATGTTTTCGCATTGGGGTTATGAACATGATCGACGTGCCATTTTATTGCTTCTCGCTTTCGGACTTCTGCTTTGACAATGCAACGCAGCTGAGATTTGCAGGGCCGCTAAATATCTTGGATTTATTTATTAATGAAAACGTAAACATAAAGTAGCAACCGTGTTGTTAAAATGCATGTGAGCCATTTAAATTAACGCTTACAATTCCCATATTAGAAACACGAGACTTAATATAAGTTGTTAAACCACAAAACATGAAATTAACATATCACGTCAGACAATAATAATAATTATTGTTTGATTACTCTATGCACAGTTATTTAAAGTCTGTAATAACTGCAAGCGCTTCAGATAACGCTACTTACATACTCTGTGGTTACAAATAAACCCTGCAGGTATTCATTTTTCCACAAACGATTGTAAATAAACACACTGCCGTGTCGCTTTCATTAATTTATAACTTCCCACGGGCGGCGAATAACACACCACGATGATATTATGATGCCATCTCAGGACATAGAGAAAATACGTTCAAAAATAAGTTCCGTAAGTTAGGAACTGGCGATTCTTTACAGTCGCCCGAGATGGTAGAACATACATAATGCCAAAATGAATGTTCTGGCATAGCAGCCTAAGACACTGCTACATATATATAAATAATAAAAGCGATATAAGGAGTTTATGCGCTGGTATTTAATAACGTTCTAGATAAATATCTCTGTCAATTAATTTTTTCCATGCCTATGAAGCTAATTTTAATTTACATATCCCAAGCGTTTTTTGACCTGAAAGGAGATTATTTATTTGCCCTAGTTGAGCAAAAGTACTTCCAAACTCTTATGTGTGCATTCTAAAATTCCTTACGTTTTTCTCTTATCGTTAATTTTCCAACACAAGGAATCGTATGTTTTATTTTGTAATTTGCATTTTCGTTTTAAGGCAACATAAAAACCAAGGCAACATAAAAACATTCCAAATTCTTTCAAGGTCATTCATTTCATTGCATTACCGAATAGACATAAATTGTCAACAACTGATACAATTGAATTTAGTACAAAAATCGCCGTTTTTTCATTGAAGAAAACAAAAATTTTCGAAAATAGTGAACATAAAAATAATGAACATAAAATAATAACATTTTTCTTCTTGAAGAGTTTGGTAAAGCGCATGCCGTTGTTAAAAGAACAAAAATATTAACACTTTTGGTTTTGCCAATACAATANTTGAAGAGTTTGGTAAAGCGCATGCCGTTGTTAAAAGAACAAAAATATTAACACTTTTGGTTTTGCCAATACAATATTTTGTTAGAGCTGATATGCATGTTGTATCTATGTTAAATCATCAATGCAGAACTGCATAATTAAGAAAATTAAAAATCATAAAATTTTTGACAATTATTTTAATGTGTTTTTTANTCATCAATGCAGAACTGCATAATTAAGAAAATTAAAAATCATAAAATTTTTGACAATTATTTTAATGTGTTTTTTACGTCTTTATAGTGGCTGATAAAACATAATTGTTTTTGCAAATCTTACGAACAGTTTTAAGATGGATCACTGATTTGCTGGATAAAGTGAAATAAGGGTTGGAGGGGGTAGAGGTTGGGAATACAAACCACAGAATAATCTGCCGCTGTCAAAAAAATATATTTCATAAAAATTTCCGAGGATTTCAATATTATTTTGTATTCAGTTTTATGATGCAGACACACAACTGATTTTTTGACATCGAACTATTAATCAGCATGTCAAAGTTAACAAAAGGTCACCACGTGTTTTTACTCGTAACACCGCCGATTTCGAGGGAAATTTTTTTTAACGTTTGGTGAAACGCCTACAGGCGAGCAACGCTAATCACACGCGAGGTGATTGACTATCGTGAAATAGGGGCACATGTAGCACTAACCTTTCACTTAGGAATCTCGGGCGTAATGCGTGTCGCCCACTTACAAGCATTCTACTGCTCCTTCAATAAATTGACCCGCGACTTCCTTGGAAGCGATGGTTTAACATTTTTACATAATTAAATATATTATTTATAGTAACCGTTTATTAGTCCTTTTAAATAAAGAAATTTTAATCTCTATGATGGTGAAAATCCCAATCATTTTCACAAAATAATATGATAACAGTGACACATTTTGTAGCGGGTTGAAGTCTGTATCGGATTGCAGGTTATTCAGCCCCTTAATATTCTCTCTGGAATTCCTTATGCCATTCTGAAATTAAGGTGCTTTTCGTTTTCAATTTCAAAAGTGTATTTGGCCTATAATGCTAACATTTATCAACAGTCATGTTTGTGTACACGTGTGTATGTGTGTNAATTTCAAAAGTGTATTTGGCCTATAATGCTAACATTTATCAACAGTCATGTTTGTGTACACGTGTGTATGTGTGTGTATACAGGATGGATATGAACTGTACCGACAAACGTCGTGAGGTGATACCTCATCAAAAAATACGTCGAAAAAAATATAGCCTAAGTCTATTCCGAAGGGGCGAAATCTGCCCTTGAAAGTGTTGATGAAGCAGATTTTTTATGCTAGTAACACAACCAGAATTAACAATAAATATCTGCGTTTCTAAATACTGCATTATTAAACGACGAAGCACAAAGCACAAAAATATGGGCTCCAATATCAACCCCTATCCATGAAAAGTGAGGGATTGGCAGCAAATTTGTGCAAATAAAACTGTATTTCTTTCACTTTGTTGTTTACTGTGGATTTTTTATCTACCGTACATGGTGAACAAAAATTTGGTTTTGTGTTTCTAAGCTAAATGCCACAAATTCATAATGTTCCATCAATGAATATTAACGTCTGGCACATAGAAACACATTTGCTGTTGGTGCATGATGTTGCTGTTTTAAATGGCACCATGCAATGTTGGAACAAGTCTTGTGCCACGTGTTATCCATACCTACCCCAACAATTTATCGTTGATATGCAAGTAGGGCCCATGGTGGCGCACTGGCCAGATCACTCGCCTCCCACCACGGCGAATCGGACTCGATTCCTGCCGGGGTCGACAAGAAAATTTGTATCTGGGAAACGTGGCAGACATTACCATTCGCCAGTGGTTTTTTGGGGGCACACCCGTTTCACTACCATGTAATTTCGACATTGCTGCATCTCCACCCTACGTCACTTTCATCGGCTTGAATTATTTTCTCGAAAGATGGCATACAGCTTAAAAACACAAGAAGGAGGTTTTGTTCGCCAGGAAAAATAAACAAAGTGATANACATGATCGACGTGCCATTTTATTGCTTCTCGCTTTCGGACTTCTGCTTTGACAATGCAACGCAGCTGAGATTTGCAGGGCCGCTAAATATCTTGGATTTATTTATTAATGAAAACGTAAACATAAAGTAGCAACCGTGTTGTTAAAATGCATGTGAGCCATTTAAATTAACGCTTACAATTCCCATATTAGAAACACGAGACNGTAGCAACCGTGTTGTTAAAATGCATGTGAGCCATTTAAATTAACGCTTACAATTCCCATATTAGAAACACGAGACATAATATAAGTTGTTACACCACAAAAAATAAAATTAACATATCACGTCAGACAATAATAATAATTATTGTTTGATTACTCTATGCACAGTTATTTAAAGTCTGTAANAAATTAACATATCACGTCAGACAATAATAATAATTATTGTTTGATTACTCTATGCACAGTTATTTAAAGTCTGTAATAACTGCAAGCGCTTCAGATAACGCTACTTACATACTCTGTGGTTACAAATAAACCCTGCAGGTATTCATTTTTCCACAAACGATTGTAAATAAACACACTGCCGTGTCGCTTTCATTAATTTATAACTTCTCACGGGCGGCGAATAACACACCACGATGATATTATGATGCCATCTCAGGACATAGAGAAAATACGTTCAAAAATAAGTTCCGTAAGTTAGGAACTGGCGATTCTTTACAGTCGCCCGAGATGGTAGAACATACATAATGCCAAAATGAATGTTCTGGCATAGCAGCCTAAGACACTGCTACATATATATAAATAATAAAAGCGATATAAGGAGTTTATGCGCTGGTATTTAATAACGTTCTAGATAAATATCTCTGTCAATTAATTTTTTCCATGCCTATGAAGCTAATTTTAATTTACATATCCCAAGCGTTTTTTGACCTGAAAGGAGATTATTTATTTGNTTTTCCATGCCTATGAAGCTAATTTTAATTTACATATCCCAAGCGTTTTTTGACCTGAAAGGAGATTATTTATTTTCCCTAGTTGAGCAAAAGTACTTCCAAACCCTTATGTGTGCATTCTAAAATTCCTTACGTTTTTCTCTTATCGTTAATTTTCCAACACAAGGAATCGTATGTTTTCTTTTGTAATTTGCATTTTCGTTTTAAGGCAACATAAAAACCAAGGCAACATAAAAACATTCCAAATTCTTTCAAGGTTATTCATTTCATTGCATTACCGAACAGACATAAATTGTCAACAACTGATACAATTGAATTTAGTACAAAAATCGCCGTTTTTTCATTGAAGAAAACAAAAATTTTCGAAAATAGTGAACATAAAAATAATGAACATAAAATAATAACATTTTACTTTTTGAAGAGTTTGGTAAAGCGCATGCCGTTGTTAAAAGAACAAAAATATTAACACTTTTGGTTTTGCCAATACAATATTTTGTTAGAGCTGATATGCATGTTGTATCTATGTTAAATCATCAATGCAGAACTGCATAATTAAGAAAATTAAAAATCATAAAATTTTTGACAATTATTTTAATGTGTTTTTTTACGTCTTTATAGTTGCTGATAAAACATAATTTTTTTTGCAAATATTACGAACAGTTTTAAGATGGATCACTAATTTGCTGGATAAAGTGAAATAAGGGTTGGAGGGGGTAGAGGTTGGGAATACAAACCACAGAATAATCTGCCGCTGTCAAAAAAATATATTTCATAAAAATTTCCGAGGATTTCAATATTATTTTGTATTCAGTTTTATGATGCAGACACACAACTGATTTTTTGACATCGAACTATTAATCAGCATGTCAAAGTTAACAAAAGGTCACCACGTGTTTTTACTCGTAACACCGCCGATTTCGAGGGAAATTTTTTTTAACGTTTGGTGAAACGCCTACAGGCGAGCAACGCTAATCACACGCGAGGTGATTGACTATCGTGAAATAGGGGCACATGTAGCACTAACCTTTCACTTAGGAATCTCGGGCGTAATGCGTGTCGCCCACTTACAAGCATTCTACTGCTCCTTCAATAAATTGACCCGCGACTTCCTTGGAAGCGATGGTTTAACATTTTTACATAATTAAATATATTATTTATAGTAACCGTTTATTAGTCCTTTTAAATAAAGAAATTTTAATCTCTATGATGGTGAAAATCCCAATCATTTTCACAAAATAATATGATAACAGTGACACATTTTGTAGCGGGTTGAAGTCTGTATCGGATTGCAGGTTATTCAGCCCCTTAATATTCTCTCTGGAATTCCTTATGCCATTCTGAAATTAAGGTGCTTTTCGTTTTAAATTTCAAAAGTGTATTTGGCCTATAATGCTAACATTTATCAACAGTCATGTTTGTGTACACGTGTGTATGTGTGTGTATACAGGATGGATATGAACTGTACCGACAAACGTCGTGAGGTGATACCTCATCAAAAAATACGTCGAAAAAAATATAGCCTAAGTCTATTCCGAAGGGGCGAAATCTGCCCTTGAAAGTGTTGATGAAGCAGATTTTTTATGCTAGTAACACAACCAGAATTAACAATAAATATCTGCGTTTCTAAATACTGCATTATTAAACGACGAAGCACAAAGCACAAAAATATGGGCTCCAATATCAACCCCTATCCATGAAAAGTGAGGGATTGGCAGCAAATTTGTGCAAATCAAACTGTATTTCTTTCACTTTGTTGTTTACTGTGGATTTTTTATCTACCGTACATGGTGAACAAAAATTTGGGTTTGTGTTTCTAAGCTAAATGCCACAAATTCATAATGTTCCATCAATGAATATTAACGTCTGGCACATAGAAACACATTTGCTGTTGGTGCATGATGTTGCTGTTTTAAATGGCACCATGCAATGTTGGAACAAGTCTTGTGCCACGTGTTATCCATACCTACCCCAACAATTTATCGTTGATATGCAAGTAGGGCCCATGGTGGCGCACTGGCCAGATCACTCGCCTCCCACCACGGCGAATCGGACTCGATTNTAACCAGAATTAACAATAAATATCTGCGTTTCTAAATACTGCATTATTAAACGACGAAGCACAAAGCACAAAAATATGGGCTCCAATATCAACCCCTATCCATGAAAAGTGAGGGATTGGCAGCAAATTTGTGCAAATAAAACTGTATTTCTTTCACTTTGTTGTTTACTGTGGATTTTTTATCTACCGTACATGGTGAACAAAAATTTGGTTTTGTGTTTCTAAGCTAAATGCCACAAATTCATAATGTTCCATCAATGAATATTAACGTCTGGCACATAGAAACACATTTGCTGTTGGTGCATGATGTTGCTGTTTTAAATGGCACCATGCAATGTTGGAACAAGTCTTGTGCCACGTGTTATCCATACCTACCCCAACAATTTATCGTTGATATGCAAGTAGGGCCCATGGTGGCGCACTGGCCAGATCACTCGCCTCCCACCACGGCGAATCGGACTCGATTCCCGGCGGGATCGACAAGAAAATTTGTATCTGGGAAACGTGGCAGACATTACCATTCGCCAGTGGTTTTTTGGGGGCACACCCGTTTCACCACCATGTAATTTCGACATTGCTGCATCTCCACCCTACGTCACTTTCATCGGCTTGAATTAATTTCTCGAAAGATGGCATACAGCTTAAAAACACAAGAAGGAGGTTTTGTTCGCCAGGAAAAATAAACAAAGTGATACAGTTACTTATTTATTTCCAAAAATGTGCTGCCAACCTCTTCAGTTTCATGAATGGGGGTTGATATTTGTTCCGGTATTTTTGTGCTTTGTACTTCGTCGTTTAATAATGCGGTATCCGGAAACTCAGATATTTATCTGTACTCTGACTGTATTACTAGCAAGTAACCTCTGCTTCAACTGCATTATCAAGGACGGTTTTCACTCCTTTGGAATATACTTTGGCTTTATGTCGGGTATATTTNTACAGTTACTTATTTATTTCCAAAAATGTGCTGCCAACCTCTTCAGTTTCATGAATGGGGGTTGATATTTGTTCCCGTATTTTTGTGCTTTGTACTTCGTCGTTTAATAATGCGGTATCCGGAAACTCAGATATTTATCTGTACTCTGACTGTATTACTAGCAAGTAGCCTCTGCTTCAACTGCATTATCAAGGACGGTTTTCACTCCTTTGGAATATACTTTGGCTTTATGTCGGGTATATTTNCCTCTGCTTCAACTGCATTATCAAGGACGGTTTTCACTCCTTTGGAATATACTTTGGCTTTATGTCGGGTATATTTATTCGACCTATTCTTGATGAGGAATCACCTGCTGAAGTTTGTCGATGGAGTTTATATTCATCGTGTAGATATGTTTTAGGCTTTTTTTTTATCATGCTTTCGTTGATTGTTTGCGGTTTTTTTTCATGCACTGAATCATAACAATAAATAGAAATAAGTCTTACGAGAGTTCTATGGGGTTTGAGGCTCACTTCGTTCACTTATATAACTAGTTTTCTTAAAGGTTATAAATAAGAAGGTCTGTGAAAGAAATGAGGTCTTGCACACCGATCTATCCTTACTTCTTGGCAAGTTAAGAGGGCGTGTAACTCATAATTTGTAAGCTGTGTGGATTAATGTCAGTGTTGATAAAATAAATAAAAAATATCACATTTCCTACATGGTACGTTTTTACGTTATATATATCCTGATGTTCTGCTCCACAGGGTAATATGCTCACATGATACACTTCAATTCGTTGAGCTGCATTCCTGTTTTGTGTACAATTAGCGATAATTAACTCTATAATCTCTACAATTAGTGTTCAAAATATAAAAATTCCACCTAGATGCATGCCATTACTAACATATTAATATTTGCGTAAACATAGTTGGTTTTTGCTTGTAATATTCTTGGCATTCAACNATGCATGCCATTACTAACATATTAATATTTGCGTAAACATAGTTGGTTTTTGCTTGTAATATTCTTGGCATTCAACGTGAGTTGGATGCCAGCGGTGCAAGACTAGCAACATACAATCCAAATTAATATTAACCATAATATGAACACAAACAGAGGTGTGCCTACTAATGACTGCTGATATATTTTATCTGTTACTCGACATACTTTCATCCAGAATTCCTGTTTTCTTTTAAGCCTGATATATACAATAATTGACTTCACACATAAATATAAATATTCTGTATTAATCACACGTAATATGTAAAACCCTATCCTCAAAGCACCTATCATTTGCTATCTGCGNGTATTAATCACACGTAATATGTAAAACCCTATCCTCAAAGCACCTATCATTTGCTATCTGCGTTAAAGCTGTCTGTACTGAATGATAAGAAAAAAATGTGAAATTACATCCACACAAAAATTCAAACAAACAGCTGGCAGGAGTTCAGCAATAGGATGCATTTACAGTAGAATCNTTCATCCAGAATTCCTGTTTTCTTTTAAGCCTGATATATACAATAATTGACTTCACACATAAATATAAATATTCTTTATTAATCACACGTAATATGTAAAACCCTATCCTCAAAGCACCTATCATTTGCTATCTGCGTTAAAGCCGTCTGTACTGAATGATAAGAAAAAAATTTGAAATTACATCCACACAAAAATTCAAACAAACAGCTGGCAGGAGTTCAGCAATAGGATGCATTTACAGTAGAATCNTGAAATTACATCCACACAAAAATTCAAACAAACAGCTGGCAGGAGTTCAGCAATAGGATGCATTTACAGTAGAATCTTTACTTATTATTTTAACGCATGCAAAAATTCCAGAAACTATTACATTTTGTCACGTTACCTATGTCTACAAACAACAAATAAACATTTTAGATTACTTTAAATATCATAGCAAATAACTAACAAGTAAGGAGCAGTTCCTCATAAAATCATCATGATCGTAGCCTTGTGTACATACTGTACTATCCCAATCCGGCAGCATAAAGAAAGCCATAACATGATGACTGCCTTACGAATAAGACTTATTTGCCCATATTCAAGATAGACATTGTATTTTATCGTATCCAAACTAACGCTAAGTACAATTTGGTATGCAGATTCAATTGTATAGAAGTACAATTTTTTAAATAAGATTACGTTTACGGATTGAGTTAGCTGCGCCAGTGTTGGCCATTTTCACCGTTTGAACTCTTGGGTGCCACCGAGAAGTAGAAGAAATTCTANTGAGTTAGCTGCGCCAGTGTTGGCCATTTTCACCGTTTGAACTCTTGGGTGCCACCGAGAAGTAGAAGAAATTCTTTTAATCCTTAAACTTGAATACGGAGAGCAAGGAGCCATCGGAAGGGTAGGAAACTGTTACCCGCACAGCAGTAGGAGCGCCACTAGAAGATTGGACGTGGGGCGGAGCCGGCTAAGTGAGCGACGCCGNACTGTTACCCGCACAGCAGTAGGAGCGCCACTAGAAGATTGGACGTGGGGCGGAGCCGGCTAAGTGAGCGACGCCGCGCTACCCGGGCGCTGCATTCCTCTCACCGCGATCTCTTACACTTGCTCTTTTATGAATGGAAGTTACTTCACTGGGATGACGGCGTTGGCGTTCCAGTGCGGCTTGCCGTTCATTTCACTACTGCTGGTTCCTGGTTCATTTAGCAATTATCAACTCGACCTTCGAAAAAAAAAACATGTTTGAATCTGCAAATGATGGATGGCTTTAAAATATTATTGACAGCGAATTATGAAAAGTATTTCTATGTCTCAACACCAAGTAAAGGTCTCACTGCGCGTGAATTCCCTAAACATAAAATCAAGAACTGTATTCGAGCTTCTTAATATATTACGAAGGGTTTTTTATTGACTATATGTTTCAGTTAAAAAAAAACCATTAAAAACAACAGCAGTTAATACCATGTATAGTTTTCGAGTAAAAATCTGTATAGAAACCACAAAATGCAATAACAATTGTTTGAATATTTGTAAAAAATTTACTTTCTAAAATTGCATAGTAACAAAATTAAAACAAAGCTCTTTTCGTAATTTTAACCGAACTTCATCACCTTGAAAGCTCTTGTTCGTAAATTTGGTTGAAAATATTTAGGCAATTTTTTGGTGTGTTTCGTCATTTTGTGGTTCAAATCCCTATTTTTTTTTAAGTTGGCAATTTTTAAATCAAAACTTTTAACTATATTACTATTGCTCTATATTATTGTTACCAGCATTCATATATCTTATCAATAAATTAAACCCTATCAAAATACATATATTCCTTGACCTCCCGTGGCCAGTCGGTTGGTGCGAGGTTCTGGGTTCGAATTCCCGATAAGCCTTCAGGCATAACACCGGGGGACCTTAATATGCTCTTTCTAATCCAATCCGAACCAAATTATATTGTTACGTGTTACTGGTTTGCATAGATTTTTGCCTTGTCCCACTCGAGCAAGCGAAAGTGTGTGCCAAGTACAGAGTAGTAATGCATGAAGCGGGCGGCGTTTTACAAAGGCAAACCGTCACGTACCACCGAGGTAAGCCTATTGCTACCCGGCCACCCCTGACCTTCAGCGTATTGAATTTCTGGGATTAACTTTGGAAGAATATTCTGGTCAACTTCTTGCTTCTTCCAGCGAGTGCGGAGAACCTTCTAGATCAGGCCAGCGAGACTACTTATGCCGTGACGGGCTTCCGAGTCGACAGTCTGGTGGATTGTGCGACACTAAGCGACAGGTGTGCGAAGCCAGCAGAGCGAAGAGTGGCGACGAAAGTGACTAGCGGGAGTGAAGTCTGCGGATTACGAACATCGGTGCAGGGGAGAGAAAAATGGCGTGCGGGACTACTGAACTGGATGTGTGAGTGGCAGACATTTGAAACGATGCAAACAGACATACAGAATATGTGTCAATAATGAATGTGATTTAAGTGACTGTAACCAGTATAGAGACTTTAAAGACTTTTATTAGAATTGGGATATATACTAAATATCACTGAGAATTACTGGAGTAATAGTGGAGATACGTAGTTCAAAGTTGTAAATTATATCTGTGTGAATAAATTACAACTAAAATTTTGAGATCTATTTTTACTAAGACCTTCATTTCTTACGAACTCGAACTCGCCCCTCTGCCGTTGTAACAATCTTAAGTAGTTCAAATTCAGTTCTTTATCATGTTCCAGAAATTAGTACACTGCGAGACCTTTCAATAGCTCTTAAATAAATTTTAACATTGATAGACATTGAAAACTGTTCCACTTCGCTGTAAGATGACTGTCCACCCGGCGCACAAACAAGGGTGCAGTTTGTTTATAATATGCGTTTCTAGAGCAAAATATTTTACGATTACACAATATGTTTCCTCACGACAAGAAATAACACTTCTGACTAGGGCGGGCTATAACATTCAACATACCAAACTTAGTATAAAAAAGCATGGGTGCGTGTACTTACGTACGCGCGTTAGAAATTGTACTTCTTTGGGGTGACTAGAATAAAATTTTATTACGTATGTAAATAATTTATGTAAGTAGGAAACCGATAAAATGACTGAAGAAAGACATTAAATACAATTAATAAAGTTTTGATTAAAGAATATAATTAAANGTAGGAAACCGATAAAATGACTGAAGAAAGACATTAAATACAATTAATAAAGTTTTGATTAAAGAATATAATTAAATACTTACAAAAATTTTCCTGAAATAATTGAAAACACTTTCAAATTTTACTATACAATTTTTGTTACTAACAAATTTTTCACGGCACAATGTAAGCAATATTAATTAATCAGATATGTAAATATTCCCAATGAATTACTAATATAAATGAAATGTTTTTTAATTTGCTTATTNTAGGAAACCGATAAAATGACTGAAGAAAGACATTAAATACAATTAATAAAGTTTTGATTAAAGAATATAATTAAACATTTACAAAAATTTTCCTGAAATAATTGAAAACACTTTCAAAATTTTACTATACAATTTTTGTCACTAACAAATTTTTCACGGCACAATGTAAGTAATATTAATTAATCAGATATGTAAATATTCCCAATGAATTACTAATATAAATGAAATGTTTTTTAATTTGCTTATTNAATATTAATTAATCAGATATGTAAATATTCCCAATGAATTACTAATATAAATGAAATGTTTTTTAATTTGCTTATTAAATGAACTGATTTTCTGTAGGTTTTAAATATAACCACTTGCTATGTTGTGTACCTTGCGTTTATATATAGCTAGACGATACGCGCATGCGCATTGGGTCATGCCCCTACCACGTTCACTGTAGAATTTCGTTACACTGTCTGCGCGCAACTTCCGTTGCACACTAAACGTTTACCCTCAACGCGCCAAAAGAAGTATAACTTAAAAAAAAGATTTGATATTCTTCAACATTGTTAAAAACTACAGATTCTGACTTCTACGATTTAAAATATTCTGGAAGAATACCTGCGAAACTAATACATGGCCCTGCATGAAACGTTGCTACAAACGTTCCACCAATACAATTATAGGGTTCTATAGTCCCATAGTAAATTTTGTACAACGGAAAAACTACAAGCCGGTTCGGAGCATTGCGCTTAGCGGCGACTGGGCACTTGATGTGTGAGCCAAAGTCGCCCTTATCGATTTATTGCTTCTAAGCCTCAAAAGAGTTAAGTATTCGGGTAGACGGTTTCTTTGAACACGTTTAAGGAAGAACTGCCCATAGTAGCGATATATTTAGTTTTATAGGCTGCTTGCGTATAATGGAACACTTTTTATAGCAACCTTTGGAAAAAGTCCCCCCTCGTAATTGCATACATTTTAACGTTAACACTGACTCAGATACTCGTGGCATAGTTTGCAGTGAGTCAGGTAGAAACATGATAGTTTTAATAGCTCACCCGGGGCGTCGTCGGAATCTCACCATCTGTGCGTCGCGTCAGCGGGAGACGGCACTGTCTCACTCGTAGTGTGACAAGTGCAGGACAACTGCTGGCGCAAATGCACCACAGCTACAGCACGGCGATAATGCTAAGCAAGTTTGCAACGCTTACTTGGTTCCACCGTACTGTAGGCTGTTCACTGTTAATTGAGCACTTTTCAAAATCCTGCATAGGATTTACTTTTCTTTTCATGTTCTGTCCTTTCGCTTCGCGTACAATAAACGTTTATGCGTCATCCAAATGAAACTGCAGATTTGTTAGGAAAGCAAGTGTGCCAATGTTATGCAAATACGTGTTTATGTATGTATATAACACGCGTGCCAGTATGTACTGCAGCTTATACTATGTAGTTATGGGCAGTGGCTATTTTCAACGATTCATTTTAAAGGTGCTCTCCTTACCATCAATAACTTTTAACGAACATACCAAGTGGTAAATCTCTGGTCAACACCAAGACATTTTCCAAGCAGCTGTTTCGCAATAGGCCTACGTGAACCCCAGGAAAACTAATGGTGTTGACACTTACGGTATGATCACACGGGAGCTCTGATCATTTGACTTGTGAACTATAGAAGTGCATNAACTAATGGTGTTGACACTTACGGTATGATCACACGGGAGCTCTGATCATTTGACTTGTGAACTATAGAAGTGCATTGATTAATACTTTGGTATAGTGATTTCAATCCGAAGTTAATTTCTCGTACTCTGTAATGTCGTGTGCGAACTATGAACGCAAACGAGAGCGCTTACTATTTTGTGATGACCAGTTCTCGGGTGTCGTATGTGATCTGACCTCTAAAGCGACCACATTTTAACGTATGTGTAAGGTTGGATATCCTTTATTCACATTTCAAATAATAGTGAAATAACAATTGTGGCCGTATTGCTAGCCAACATTAGTTGATTATCCCCTGACTACTTTTAGTAATTGCAAGCGAGAAGCTAAGTCAAAGATGTTTACCTCAAATACCACGCACACTGAACTCTCCTAAGCTATGAACTATTTTCTGTCTTGAAAAAGATAATTTGTTCCACCACACAAAATAAGAAAAAAAACTATTATTGACATTGCTAAGTACGTCGTAAGAGGGCGCCTACTCCTTGATAGTTGTGAAACCACAGAATGGCTAAATACAGTGCTTACGATTGTTCAGTGACACAGTTATCAACATAGCCTAATTACTTGCAGAACTGTCTATACTCACGTAACACTCGAAATCCTTATCGCAGTCTAACATAAACATGTTAGCAAATATCATAAATTCGAAACGAATTTAATAGTTAGTTTTGACGAAACGTTCCGCTACAATGAATGGTTATTTTGGGAATATTTCAAGTTAACCCTTTTAGTCACATATATTATTATATCGCTTTAGGCGTTACAGAGCACGAATTTTTTGTTCAGAACTGTACTAGTATCAGTTTGACGCACTGTCGAGTATCGGAACCAATAAAAGTGAAATTGTACTTCATTTTACTGGCAGCAGCTGTTTTAAAGATTTCGGAACTCTGTCTCAGCAACAAATGATACCTCCCACACGTTAGGGAATTCCCTCATCGGACGCTTGTTTTCTTCTATGCAGAGTTTAGACCATTAAGGCCTCTCCCTGTGCAACGTCCCACATATAGGACACTGTGACTGAAAGGGTGAAGTCCATGTACCACGGTGAAAGTTCCCTTGGAAGTTTCCATGCAAGCTTACAAGCCCGCTTGCTTGTATTGTTCTATGAAATATTTAATCGACTGCTGGCAAATTTAATGGATATTTTAGCAATTGGTCGTGCGCAAATTCGGCAGAAGGTTTCCTACAAGGTTTAAATTGTAGGCAATCACGGAGAGGGTAGTGTAGTTGGATATTGACGATAGCTGCAATTTTGTTAATTTGGTTTGAGCAAAAGGAATAATGCCACTTAACAAAAGTAGAGTAAATAATAAATAAAAAACCGCGGAAATGTTGTCTACTGAAGCTGTATCAGCACGTTTAAGTAGTAATAGTAAACATCCGTGTTTTATTAAACACGAATATCCAATTTCCACGACGAAAGAATCAGTTTCTCTATATTAACGAATAATTAAGAAGCTGTGAGCAAAGTCCGTCCTGCAACCATAGTTGCAGAAGTAAAATTAAAACAAATGCACTTGAATTTACCTGTGTGGCAGCAAGTGCCATGTGACAGGGTACTCCATAACAACCTCCATACCTGCTGCAATGCAGACTGGGATAGCAGGTCTCGTAGTAGAGGCTACCGGAGTTTTTTTCGAAATTTTCATTGTGTCGCACAGGTTCGAAATTAGGTTAAGTTTGCTTTGCATAAACCATTAATTTTTATAATATAAAATTTACATTATTAACATAAATAATATAATCTTTTTGTAACAACTGCTTTGCTTAACCAAATTAAAATTAATTTTTATTTCAGAAATATCATGCACGGAATCTCAAAATTAAGTTACTATGTAAATGATTCCCAGTTACGGATATCTGAAATAATTTTTAAAAAATGCCAGTGAGTGCATTTATTTTAATGTAAACACTGACTGTCGTTACTGTGGCAATATTGCAGTAAATTTTAAAAAGATTTTCTATGTCGTTAACGTCTTATCAAAATTCTAGTGTTTAAATTGGCGGTAAGGACATGGTATTTTCTTTGGTAATACTCACGTGATAGCGAGTCATTCATTTTCTAAATTTTCATAAAGTAACTTGCTTGGCGTATAGACAGTGAAAAGTTATTAGATGCTCTGCAGTGTTGCACGTGGCGGAAGGATACATGCACAGTGGACTCGAAGAAGAAATTGAGCATGGCTTTCAAACGTGTCCAATTTAAACGTGAGGCAACCAGATCTGTGTTATCGTTACACGGGCTAACTCGCATCGAACCAGCCTTTGGTTCGCACTTATTACGCCTGCGTGAGTGCGGGTATCCGCGGATTTACACCACATCCGCAGAATTATTGCCCAGGCGGATTGATATTTCAAATAAATATTTCCAGATGATTGTCGTGATTTTGTTAGCATGGTTATTTTATACGTATGAATAAAAATTAATAAATTATCTTTAAGTGTTTGAATTTTTTTCTTTAACTTACAAATCTATTTCGTATTTAAAATAAATTATGTTCTTTAAAACAGGAATTCATAAAGGGCGTCAATGCAAATTTTTTCTGAAATGGTTTTTTGGTGCTTAAAATTATTATATAAGCAATGATCTGTGGTATTTCATTATTTTTAATATGCATGTGTATGTATATATGCGTGTAAAATACACAACGTAAATTAAAAATAAAAAAAATTATATTTGCTGCAGAATAAGTGAAAACTGACCGTAAACCAACAAGAACAGCTTCACTTAAATGTCTTAAAATTGAACAGTACCAAAACTGAATTTCACAAATTTAACGGATATATATATAGATCAACAGTAGAGTGGAGTGGTGAGATTTGGGTGGCTCTTAACATCGAGATCTTGAGAGCCGATCAGATCAACAGTGCAACCGATACAGTTTCTACTGTCAAATATAGATGAGATATACATTATTTTCTTCTGCGCATGTTACCAACATTCGCTTCCAGATTACCAACAGAACTGTTCTTAAAGGGCCGTGGACTTTTTCATGTACAGATTTCTAACAGACGTATGCTTTTAAATATGCATACTAACTCTCTGTCTGCAGCTTTGCCCTTGTGTAATACACCAAACAGCTACTAATTTTCTTTACCGAAGAACCTCTTTGTAAACCCCATTAGTGGTTTCGTCCACAGGTGCTACGATTGCCAGTTGCTAAGTGAGTTTACTCTGGAACAAGCCACGCGAGAAGCAGTCCTCCCTCAAATCTCATCCTGGCACCTTCAGCGACTCTGTCTGGACCTTACTTGTAGTCATAACAAAGCACACCTCGAAAGGAGAATAACAGTCTCTTCAATTCGAAAGGTTACTCACATGGAATGAATGGTATGCGTGGTATGGAAACTGTTTACCTTCGAGCACTTCCAATGAAGACTGTGGCCTCGATTATGCTTTATCTTGCAAAGCCTTCACTTGTAGCTTGGTGCCTTTGCAGCATTTTGGCATGTTTAGGTCTCGCGGTAATATTACTGGAGTCCCAACCTTGAGGAAAAGCTTGTGTAGTGATAGGCCTGGAGAGTAGATGTGTTTAACGAACTCCACAGATTAATGGACTGCATCAACTACTTTTATAACTGTGTCTACAAAACTTTTACTTCATTTCTACCCCTTCGAACAACTTAAGCACACTATGGTAATGATTTTTCATATTGTTAACGTTGCTCGATCCTCTATAGCAATATGTTTTTAAAATTAAAACTATGGCCTTAAATTGGATAAACATATTCTTTTTGTATTTTAAGCATTTCTAGTATTAACGCTACTGCAATATATTTAAGTTTTTTTTAAATATTATTTTCGTGAACAAAATCTCTCATTTGTTCGAAAACAAAACATAAACAAACGTTATCAGCATTGTCACAAGATGTAATTTTGACAGTTTTCTAGATTATTCGCAAAATATTTGTTCTGAGATCTGTTAGCAAGAAATCAATTAAATGTCGCACCAAAAAGATTGGTTACCGCGCAGCAGGCAAATATGCCAATTTACTCTTAATCTAAAAGAACATAAATTATCAACGCGGAATGAAATGTGATTTGTACACGTATAAAGAATCCCATAAGCAAACAAAGAGTTACTGATATCACTAAAGAGCCTACTTTCCCGCACATGGGTGAAAATAGCTTTTAATGAAGTTCTTAAAAGCTTAGATGGTAGGTAGTACTTGACGTTTCGTTGACAGCAATATCATTAGACATCCGTCCAGAAACATATGCAACAATAGTAAGACAATTACAAATATACACGTGCATTACTGGGGACTCTTAACACAAAAAATCTCGTACCATAAGCACGTGTGGAACAAACTGCATTACGAAGTAGGATTTGTCGCACCAGCTTCGGATGTATTTGTCTAATGTTTCGAGTGATAGAGTTTTCTAACCTAAAATATTTACCGTCATTTTTAAAAATAAGTGTCTGAGCCACTTAAAACACGTAGCCTACCGTAGCGCTACTAGTGTAAAGAATTTGGTGGAAATCGGTTGATTGGTTTCCGAGATATGGCCTAAAAACTTTATTTTCTTATTTGGTGCTACCTTACAAAATTGCTTATAAATTGAACATTTGAAATGTTTAATGGATATTACATACTTATGTAATTTGCCTATATGACCGCAAACTTGGAAATCAGTGTCTTACACCACTTAAATCATGGAAATTTACATGGCCTTCTTCAGCACTACTGGTGTGCCAAATTTGGTGGAATATTAGTTCAATGGTTGCAGAAAAATGGCTAAAAGTTCCATTTTACACCTTGGCAGTATTTTACAAAAAGGCCGGTAAAAGTGAATCTCTGTACGCATGATTAATGATNGTAAATTTACATGGCCTTCTTCAGCACTACTGGTGTGCCAAATTTGGTGGAATATTAGTTCAATGGTTGCAGAAAATTGGCTAGAAGTTCCATTTTACACCTTGGCAGTATTTTACAAAAAGGCCGGTAAATGTGAATCTCTGTACGCATGATTAATGTTTTAATCAATACCGTTACCATACAAAATTAGCTAGAATTTTGTTGAATTGTTTAATAGGTCTAACATACTAATCTTAATTATTTATTTTAACTCCATTAAAAATGGCCTGCCAAACATAAAACATATAAGTTAAAATGCACTACCGTAGCGATACTTATGTGTAAACCTTGTTGGGAATCTGTTCACTTATCTCAGATATATGACATTAAAATTACTTTTTTTTTCAAATGACGATCTTTATAAATGACCTACAAACAGATTATGTATTAGCACATTCAATGATTGTCATAAATACTCCCAGCATATAAAGTTCGGGGGACATATGGCATACTAAGCGAAAATATTTTCATAACTGTTATTTTCGCCTGTAAAATCAGTGTTTGCGCGTAAACCTGTATCTCGGTAAATATAAGTTCTGGAAATACAATATTCTTCCAGGAACGGTGACAAGTATTTATGTACAGCAGTAACATTTTACTTTTTTTGTACTAAATGTTCTTAAAAAGAAAAAAAAATAGTGAAAACAGTAAAAACTCGCATATTTAGAGCTCACCTGCGCAGTTTCCTTACATGGAAATGGAAGAGCGCAAAGTCGCATCTATAGTATAATTCTTTAACTTTCATCGCGTGTAATAATATTGCAGTGCTGCAAATCTAATTCCCGAGTAATTCGACTTCCCTGAAACGTCTGCTGCAGTCTTGTAAAGGTCCGTCATATGCTGCTTCGTAACGGCGAGGGGGGGCAACTCCTGAGCGTAGCTTGAATCCAAGATTGAGAGAGGAGTGACAGTACTTGATGGCACGTGGAGGGGAGGAAGGACGGGCCGGTTACCTGTTATAAGGGTGGCAGGAAGAAGTTCGTGGGTTTATACGTTTCTGAATTGTTCACGACTTTCTCAATGTCAGTGGGCGAAAAAATGAACGGGATTGTCGAGAATTATTACCGAAGAGGGAATAAATCTTAACTGCNTTCTCAATGTCAGTGGGCGAAAAAATGAACGGGATTGTCGAGAATTATTACCGAAGAGGGAATAAATCTTAACTGCGTCTGAATTAAAAAGAAAAAATAACAAAGGCAGTTGACTTAGGAAATTTCATCAACAAAGGTAATGTACATTTTTGCTAAAAATGCATTTTAAGTGAACGGAATGTACTTTTCATGAAACATACTTTAATAGCTTGTGGTTTATTTGATGGTAAGTTATTAACAAAACTTGAACTTATTGTTGTATTTAAATGAAATGATCCTGCTCTAGATCATTAGGCATTCCTATTACTATTCCTGTGGGAACTGTTTCAGGAAAGTAGTAAAGCTGATCAACCAAAGTGATGTGTACTCAGATCCTCAAGTCTCTGACAGAGTTGAAGTAACTGTTATTCCCGGGAGCGCACTGGACTCTCCTAAAAAACTGCAAATGAAACGTAAGTACTCAGCAATAATTATTATGATCAAATTTGTTAATTTGGCTGGTGTATAGTAATATTCAGCTACTGAAACTGAGTCAACGGACGTGTATGTTTTCTAATGATTTTCCGAAGAAATTAAACATTAAGTAATAGTAATTTACTACTGTCATTAATAAAAATTTGAAGTGTCTCATAAAGGGCATGCACGATCTTCATTTTTGAAACGGTTTTTATAATGAAAGTGCACGCCACATATAATAATATTTGGATTCAGCAACGAGTATTATCGCATCCAGTGTAAACTAAATTATTTAGAACCTTATCACGATGCAATCAATGGCAGCACAGAATGTAACTAAATAGAGGTAGAATGATACGTAATTGCTTGAAAATACTGAGGCAATTATCGTCAACATTATCAATGTCAAATTGCATAGTAGTTACCCATCTACATTTTTGTAGTAAAATTTTTATTGATATTAAACGTTACATTCAAATGTATGGTGCAGTGTCTCAATATTGTAGATCGAAATTTTATATAATTTGACATACTAATTTCATGGCAATGTACGTAAAAACGTAACATACATATTTTGAGCGAGACAGTCTCGAAATTCGCGTCATTTTCATGACTCAGCTTTTACGAAAACTTGCAAAATTTACACATCGTTACTTCGCGCGCTTTACCCAAATTGCTATCGTGTTTCGACGTTCAGTAGTTGCTATTCTATAGATAATGGGTAGGTATTATAACACCTCATTTTTATTAAGTGAGAATTTCACTGTTTAAATTAGTTAACAGTTCCTGACTGATTCAACCGTTACTTCAGCAAGCTTGACTGGTGAATAGTGAAAAGATTCCAGTTTTCCTTAACTAATTGATTCGGTGACATTTTCCACTGATTCATCAACCATTTTATTCACCGCTATTCAGTGGCTGGTTTTTTTGACAAAGATATCAGTTGAACACAGAGTATAAAATTGCAGTTAAACAACGCGTATCAAATGAAATAATGCATTAACTAATAAAACCAATAAAAAATACTTTCCGTTATGTGAGTTTCGTCTTTTATAATACCATTTTACGAGGTAATATGAACATTTCAGTCTTTCATTCCATTTTCCACTTTTTTCATTTCGTTTTCACGTAATCATCATAGCGCTCGGTTTGAAGGATTAAACAGCATTAAATTTGGTGAAGTGAGTGTACTCATACGTACTTTTTCTTTTAATAATCCTAAAGTTACCAATAAAACTTCGAGCGAAAAGAAGGGCATACAATTTAAAACTACATCCTTTTGATAAAGAAATATAATACATATAATTTCCCCTTCATATTCGTTCTTGGGTTGGAATATTAGTTGGTAAGATAATCACCAGTGAGGTGGGGATGGTGTGGGTTCAATTTTAACCACCGGTATTTTTTTTTCTCTCTTTTAAATAACATAAAATTGCGCATATAAACAGTGACTATCAGACATATCTTTATTTATTATAATAATATGGCTAAATTCAATAAAACTATTTTTAATTTGCCGCACGCTGTTGACCGTTACTTATTCAATCAGTGAAATTGTTTCACTGAAACCTGTGGTTTTCCACCGATTTTAAGTGGAGCCATTTTCACTTATTCGAATAGTTGAATTTCAATGCAAATTAGTGATTTCCCACTGATTCGAATTAAGAGTATACATATTAAAATAATTAACTATCATAATATTATAGAAAGTTCCCATCTTAAGAAAAATTGTGTTATTACTGTTTACGTGCATCAGATAAAAAAAAAAGTATATATATATATATATTAGTGATGCAACGAATGTCGATTTTTCCACATTCGCGAATGCGAATGCGAATGCGAATATCCACCTCCGACATTCGCGAAAACGAATGCGAATGCGAATGTTGGTTTTTCAAATATGGCGCCAAAAGCGTGCGCCTACCAACTCGAATTTTACCGCGCGTTTATAACTGGCCGGCCGGGCGGCCATGTTAAAACCGAGAGTAGCCCATATGCCCCGACTCTGAACGAAGTAAACAAATCGTGATTGCTGGCTTACTGAATGAAGTTAGCTGCTAATAATGTTTTCGTAAATATTTAGTTTGAGGTTACCTTGACGCGTACCGCTCATACCTACCAGTAGTGGCGACGCTATTCTTACCCACGCCGTAAACCGATGGCCTAACGACCAGAGGAATCCCCGAGTTCGAACCAACTGCACCTGTCATGTTGCCTGAGTCACGACGTGACGCTGCGAACGCGGGGAGTCCCGGGCATATTATCGCCCCTCGCCACAAGAAATTACAAATCGGGGAAAAACAGTGCACCCCGCCTACCCCTATCCCACCGCAAACACGAGAGGGTAAGTCCCGAGTTATATGGAAAATAGAACAGAAACATATATATACAGGAGCCACAGAGGACCATTAAGTCAGTTATGCGACAGTTAAGAGAGTTACGCGAGAGTGAAGGACAGTTGAGGTCAGTTACGCGAGAGTTACGAGACGTTTACGACGGAGCAGCAGCGACAAGACAGTTACAACGAAGTTACGACGGAGTCGGGAGTTACGCCGGAGTCACGAGAGAGTCAGATACGAGGAACGACGAGCGACGAGGAGAGAACTGCACGTCCAGGGATCGAGCCCAGGACTTCCCGGGAGAGACACCGAGACAGCACGACAACGCCAGCCACCAGCATCGAGGGATAGCTAGATTCCACCGTCCGAGAAGATATAAAAGGGGCTAGGTCTCATATATGTACAGATCACTGTAACTTTGGACAATAAAAGTAAAGCGTGAATAAACCGAACCCAGTTATGTCTTTGTGTCACCCATCTTACAGCAGCCCAAGGTGCAGTTAGCCAGCACCGTAACAAATTACTATGTACCCTGCTATCCACCACCCTGTATAGTGCAGGTGGGGGCAGCGTCGAGTCAACATACTTAAGTTTTGTTTTTAACTTGTAAATACTCTATTGTTGTAATTGTACAGTGATAAGTGATATTTCAAAATGATGCGGTCGTGTGTTAGCGAAGTTTGGACTTATTTTACAATATGTGATGCTGAAAATTTGAAATGCAAAATATGTAATAAACAATACTAGCGCAAAGGAAGAACAACAAGTGCTATGAGAAATCACCTGGAAGCTTTGCATAAAAACGAGTATAATGCTTTAAAGAATAGGGAAAATGAAAAGCGAAATGCTTCTACAACAAGTGTTGTGGCCTCCACTTCGCGACAATGTACGAAAACCGACCTGAAACAGATGTATTTGACTGATTGCGTCGAAAAAACAAAAAAGTGGGATAACAACAATGCCAAGTCTTTGGAAATTGATAATTTCATAAGTGAAATGATTGCTTTAGAGGACTTACCCTTTAGTTTTGTCGAAAGTGTTGGATTTGTCAGACTATTGAACCATCTTTGTTCGTCGTATAATATAAAAAGCCGACAACATTTTTCTTCTTTTATATGTGAGAATTTCTACGGCAAAGTCAAAGATAAAATTTTGGGATTAATTAAGTCATTTGAAAAATTGGCGTTTACCACTGATATTTGGTCTGATTCTTGTTCAGGAATATCTTTGCTGAGTCTTACATGTCATGGTATAACAAAAAACTTTGAGAGAAAAATGATTGTGTTAAACGCAAAGGTATTTAACGATGGCAGACATACTGGTGAAAATATAGCTATAAAACTTGAAACCATGTTGTCGCATTGGGAAATACCTAAAGAAAAAGTGCAATGCATTGTTAGAGATGGTGGCACAAACATGAAAGAAGGTATTTCCTTGTTATTAATTAGAGACATTGATTGTTCGTCACACCAAATTCAGCTGGTTGTCAAGGAAGGGCTTAAGGCACAAGATTCCGTTATAACAGTGATTGCAAAATGTAAAAAGATGGCAACACATTTTCATCACTTAAATGTAGCTCAAGATGAACTGGCTGCTCTACAAGAAAGAATCGATCAGCCAAAGCTGAAAATCATACAAAAGTGTGCTACAAGATGGAATAGCAGCTTGTATATGTTAGAGCGTATTTTGAAAAACAAAGATTCGTTGTGTCTTTATGCTTCCCAGAATAACAAGATTTCACAACTAACTTCCGAAGAGTGGATTATTGTGGAAAAAATAATAACTTTACTCAGATATTTTGAGGAAATTACAAAAGAACTAAGTGCAGCCAATATTTCTGTATCCTCAGTAATTCCATTATTGTCCACTTTGGAAAAAATAATTGGTGAATTTGATGTGACCGACGAATGCGTTGGGAATACGATTTTAGTTCTTAAACGAGAACTATGTCGCAGATTTTCCCATTTGGAAAATGACGTATTGTTTGCTACGGCAACTTTTATTGACCCAAGATACAAATTAGAATTTTTCAAAAATTCTTCAACCAGGGATCAAGTTGTGAAAAATATATTAGAGTCAATTGGAAACGATGAATCAAGCCTATCGTCTTGTTCAAATCCTAAGCGTGCCAGAATGACTACTCATCGGATTGAAACATCTGGTTCCAGTGCCAGTCTGACAGAGAAATCTATATCTTTAAGAGACACCATGAAATTGCTGATGGATTCCAGTGAAAGTGAAGAAGAATAAGAAAATGAATGTACGAACCCTATAGAAGTTTTGATAAAAAAAACCATCAATGAATATTTATTAGATAAACGTGTGGAAAATGATGCAGAGCCACTTACATGGTGGGCGGTAAATAATAAGAAGTATGGCATTATTTCTCCCATAGCCAGGCAATATTTAGTAACACCACCCACTAGTGTGCCTAGCGAAAGGGTCTTTAGTGGGGCTGGTCTTCTTTACACATCCCACCGAAATAGGCTGCAAGGAGAAAAGGCATCAAAACTTCTATTTCTGAAGTTTAATATTCCTCTACTCTTATTTAATTAATAAGTGTTTCACTTAATTGTGCTTAGATATAAACAATTTTTCATAGTTTTATTTTTCGATTTCAAGAAGTAATGTTTAATGGATATCTTAAAAATTACATAATTAGTGAGTTAGTTTTAGTACCAAAGTTAAAATTAACAAAATGTTAAGAACATATTTGTTTTAATTGAAAAGAAGATTATTATATTGTTTGTTTTTCTTCACAATATATTTTTAACTTTATTCATAAGAAGTCAATTTGATTTACAATTAAACATGATTACTAGTTCATTAAATGATCCCACATATTTGAATAAGATACCCTTTAGGTTGCATAAAGGCATATTGTTTAGTGTTCTTACAAAATATCTCATTTAAAGTTGATTTGTATAATTAAAAAGGTTGGGTTATAACTTATTCCATTCTTTTGTGTTAAAGCAGTTCAATGGTATTTGATCATACAGTTGTGTTATAATATAGTTTAGAATTTTTAAGAAATTACCTGCCTTAATTTAATTTTGCTTAGGTAAATAAGAATAAAAGAATATCAAAAGTGTGTTTCTGTTATGTAATCTAGTGAATAACTGCAAGGCTGTTTCCCAAATATCATTAAAATACACTCTTATACATAAAAAATAAGTTAATAAACAAATATGTCTTAATCATAGCAGTTGCATTATTATTTAATAGACATTTTCATTTTTCATTGCCAAATACATTCGCAAAATATTGGCATCATTTTTGCGAATGCGAACGCGAATGTTCAAAAACATGTGAATATTCGCGAATGCGAATGCGAATGCGAATATTCGTTGCATCACTAATATATATATATATATATATATAAGGTTGCTGAGAAAAAGTGACGCATCTGCAGCATGAAGTTAAAATGCTTTTGCTCTACGACGTTAAATGGAATACCATAATATTTTAAAGCTTATTTCCCATCTGCCTATGTTTTACAAACGAATTTTAGGGATGTTTTAAAATCGTCATTATTGATTTAAGTGAATGTCCACATCGACTACTGTTTGTCCAGTTCCCATTTTAGCCTATTTGCTATGTAAAGATATGCTAATGGGATCACCTCCTGTCTGTATCTGTTGTGTATGCGTGTGTGTGTGTCCCTCTTAAATCTTTTGAACTCGTCCACCGAGTTTCACCATACATGGTACACTTTTACTACTGTACGAGACCAATTTTTATACTTTACGGCTTTGCCAGGTGCTTATATTACAAATGGTGGTCAGTAAACAATTTGAGCATAATGCCTTTTATTAGGAACATTTTAATTGATCATAACCATATTCGTACCCTCAAAGTACAAAATATAAAGTATGAATTTCAGAAATTTTTATAAAACTGCGCAACCTGAGAAAACCAATTTCTCACACCATATCATGGGAACTGCTTACCTTCATACCGCCAAATTTGGTATCCCAGCAGTGCTATGTTATTAAACCATACACATATTTCCAAAATGGCAGCCATATAAATTTTTTGTTAATATACTATTTCTACTAAAGAATAACAGTTTCTTTCAGCCAAACATTGTATGCTGGCAGTACCTAAGCAAGCGATGAATTAATTTAATTTAACTTTTTTAAATAATTTAGAATTTTGTGTAATACTTTCAATGTCTTCGAAACAATTAAACTTATTTGTATGCAACTTACAATTTTGGCGTTTATGAAAATGTACTCTAAAATATGCCAATTTATAACCTTTTTAATGGGCTAGGTTTAAATATGTCTATTAATATTAGATTGACGCGTGCCGCATTGTCAGTATAAGAAGTGCCGCTGTCACACCCCTGCCATCATAAACCAGTGTAGGGCCCCCAATAGACACGTGCCGCTGGGAACGTGCCGAGGGCGGACAGGTAGTTACACGTGCCGAGGAAATGCCGAGGTAAGCTACAAATTCACCCACGAGGGAATTAAGACACATGCCAAAGCGGGCAGCGGCTATAATATCGCCGACCCACCCTGAAGGAGAGATATACGGGAGAAAAGGGCTGACAGTGTTTGACAGTATTGCTGCGCCCTCCCCACCCCCTCCCAGAGCAAAACCGAGTAAGAACATGAGCACGTGCTGAAGTAATGTGGAGCTAAGCTAGAAACCCCTCCCCCTTTTCCCCGCCAACAAGTGAGACATGTGTGATGATCTGGGGGGGGGAGAGTGCCGAGAGAGGTTAAAAGCCAACTTGTGGGAAAAGGAGGGAGCAGTAACACCCCACGCCGAGAGGCGGCAGTCGGGTGTAGGCTCACCCGGAGCACCATGCTGGGATGCGATGTTAGTCAGTAGTGTGACAGCAGTAGCATTAGTCGTATCAAACCAGTCGTATTGCACGCCGAGAGGCGGCAGTTGGGTGGGGGCTTGCCAGGAGCACCACGTCGGGACGAAGAAGTCGATCAGTTGGATCGGGAGGTCTTGAGAGTCAGTCGGATCGTTATTTCGCCGAGGAAAGAATCCCGGAACAGCAGTCGTGGAGAGCCGTCACCGAAGCTGAGCCGAGGGCCTATGGAGGGCCGCCCAACTAACCGGACCTCAACCTACCGCCGGAACACCCTGAAATACAAATACAGCTAGGTACCAGCGTCGTCGCTCAAGGAACATTCTCCGATGCCTAACACTCCCCCCACGACGTTGGCAGCAGTTAGAACGAGTACTTTAAGCCGCCCTTCATGCTCACACCTTGCAGGGAACAGTCTCGCAGGGCCAGTAAAATATGTGTTAATTTCCGGTAAAATATGCGCTTGTTTCCGGCATAATATTTGTTAATTTCTGGTAAAATAAAAACCTTTAAAGACCAAGACGTTATGAAGATATTGTTTACTACCCCTATTCAACATCCAAGGCATCCATAGTCTGTGCCTGGTAAAGGTAACTCGTAACCTACAAACCACCCTGTCGTAACCTACAAACCACCCTGTATACCACAGGTGGCGAGTAGCGTCAAGATATATTAATGTCAAATTTGACTAACTTCTCTCTGCCGATTCCCGCCACATTTGGCATGTAATTATCATCAAACATCNTATATTAATGTCAAATTTGACTAACTTCTCTCTGCCGATTCCCGCCACATTTGGCATGTAATTATCATCAAACATAATCTAAAATGCCTGTTAAATGGTTGCTTATTTTTACAATAGCATTTATCTTTTAGTGTTCTGTACTAAATATCTGGTATCATCACTTAGTGAGCTGAAGTACGTACTGTACGCACTGAATTCATTTACTAATATATTCAATAGTCCCCAATTTTTGATGGCATGGTGACAAAACATTTCGATAGCCTTCTATATTGTATTCACGCTGTAGGTCTACTCAGTTTTTGTTTTACCACGTACGATCTTACTCTCTAGGACCTTGACTACCCCATCAAAAGTACCTCCACATGTGTGAGAAAAATATGCTAATTAATTAAATTGGTAACTACTTGTCTTCAGAAAAATTAACTACATTCAATATATTTGGTATCAATTAAATTTTACTTCTCTTTAGTCGTAATTTCGGTAGTTCCTGAAGACTACAATAAACTTTTTATAACA
Source organism: Clitarchus hookeri (assembly GCA_002778355.1). NCBI lineage: Eukaryota > Metazoa > Arthropoda > Insecta > Phasmatodea > Phasmatidae > Clitarchus > Clitarchus hookeri. The sequence goes on from NQII01002554.1 coordinate 331,387, forward strand.
GTTTAATTTATAAATGAAGTATAACAACAAGAAATCTTCAGTCTTATATCACAAATAAACAGCCTTTTTTTGTATATTACTGAGGCTTAAGAGCACCAAACATTTAATAGCTACTAGGGCACTGGTTTTACACTCTGCCTAAACTTAGAATGCCGCTTTTTGATAGTTGGGAAGCAGACAGATATTAACATCTTNGCACTGGTTTTACACTCTGCCTAAACTTAGAATGCCGCTTTTTGATAGTTGGGAAGCAGACAGATATTAACATCTTCTGAACAGCACCGGGTTCATCAAGACCATCCTGTGTCAAATTGACTACTTAATGTATACAAACACAAAGATTTCAGCGTTATTGTGTCAAAAGAGCTCTGGTGTAATAATATGTCATGAAATCCACAACACTGGCGCTACCGTATAACTGTCAAAAGGGCCTTCGTATTTGAGACGGAGCATAAAACCATTCCCGGGCATGGATTAAAAAAATCCACTACTTTCGCTTGGAATGTATGTAACCCATGCATTCGTGAACCGTAGTGAGTTGGAGGCGCAGTGCGTGGACTAGAAGACGAGCAGACAGCTGATAATGTGCTTCGCGGGGTTTTGAGCCNTAGTGAGTTGGAGGCGCAGTGCGTGGACTAGAAGACGAGCAGACAGCTGATAATGTGCTTCGCGGGGTTTTGAGCCCACCCAAGTAAATGCCAGAGACGATTATTCGTATGGCAAACGTACAGTAGTCTTCTCGTCTACCTTTTGTGCGATGCACGGGCGCAGGAGTAAAAGGAATGTAGGAAAGGGAAACAACTGCTGTCTAGAGTTCCCCTCAAACCCTCCACAATTTCTCCTTAGCCCCCTCTTACATACAGGATCCGGTTATAAACTCCGCCAATCTGCTGGCCGGAACACGTGTTCATGGCTAGCCTGCGCTAAAAATTCCAACTAGAGAGGCCCCTTAAGCCAAATACAATTAAGTTGGAATAGAAAAATATACCATGTCGCATAAATTTGGTGGGAATCATATACTTGTTTCCCGAGACAGGACGTAAAAGCTTAATTTTGCATGTGGCACTGTCTTTAAATGGTGGAGAGAATAGTTTATGTATTAGCTCATGTGATGCTCACATAGATACTGCCCGTGTACAAAGTTATATTATAATTAGTTACATAGCTACTTTCGTAGGTAGAGCTTAAATGGGTTATATAGCTGCCATTCTAAAAATAAGTGTATGGTCTAATTAAAACAAATAAGTTAGTATGGTCTGCCATAGGGCAACTTCTACGTGAAATTTGGTAGGAATCGGTTAATTGTTTCGCAAGATGACATAATATAATTTTTTTCATAGAAAGATACCATACAAAATGGCAGACAAATGAAGTCCTTTACAAATAGACACAGATACACAAATATATATAGCATGCTACGATAAAATTATTTTTATGGCCACCATTGTGAAAATAAATATATGGCCCACTCAAAACATATTGTTTTATTGTTTTACATGGCGTGCCGTAGTGCTATTTGTTTGCCCAATTTGGTTGAAATCTATTTATTTATTTTTTCTAAGATAGGACATATCATTATATTTTAATGAGACGCTACCTTGAATGGCGTACAAAAGAGAATGTTTGAACATATTTGATAGTTGTAATATATGCTGCCAGCATACAAAATTAAGTTTGAATGAACTATATGGATTCGACCATATATTTCATACTAAGCTAAAATGGTTATATGGTCACCATTTTGAAAATAATCATCTGGCCCATATAAAACATATTTATAAGTTAACATCGCCGTCACAGTACTACTAGTTTTACAAATGTGGTAGAAATCGGCTAATTGTTTGCCGAGATTTGACATAAACACAATTTATTCATGTAGCACTATATAACAAAGTGGCGAACAAAAGTGACTATTTTTACCATACATAATGCATGTTAAAGATAATTTTAGTATACAAAATTTGGCTAATATTTGCCTATCAGTATAGTAGCTATNCCATACATAATGCATGTTAAAGATAATTTTAGTATACAAAATTTGGCTAATATTTGCCTATCAGTATAGTAGCTATAACAAATAAACAAAAAATGTTGTACTCCCGCCATTTTGAAAATAAGTGCCTGTTCAGTTTAATTTTCATATTTTTTCGTGGTCTACCACAGTGTTACTTGCATACCAAATTTGTTGAGAATTAGTTAAGTAGTTTTTGAGATATAAAGTAAAAGCTTTATTTTTTCATGTAATTCTTCCGAATTGGTGGACCAACAACAATATTCGTATGAAAATCCAATGCGTGGATGATACACTACCAACATACAAACTTTTGTTTATATCGGTCCAATGGTTCCCGAGATATTAAATATCATTAAAAATTTTAAACTGTGCGCAATTTTGAAAGTAAGCACCCGGCATAATCGAAAACTACCAAAGTTGGATGTCCTTACAAATTGCTATATGTGTAACGAAGTTGGTAAAAAAATAGTTCACGCGTTCAAAATTTTTAAGGGGTGACACACGCAAACATGCAAACATGCATACACACATTACTACACAGATATGAAAGTGAACTCATAAGCATTTCTTCCTTTCGGCTTCCCCACGCAATAACGAAACTTCACACACACTCACACACACACATATATATATATATATATATATATATACGTTATGAAGTAGCGGTAACATTGGCGGATGCGGATACTGGGAGCACTCCGCGAATGCGGGCGCGAACGCAGGGGTGTGAGTCAGATCTACAGAGGGGTGTAATTACGTCCCGGGAACTCGGAACACTCTGGTCGCTGTGCAGGCCGTGGACTGAAGCAGCCGGCCTATAAAAAAGCTAAAGCGGAACAAAAGTGTGTTTATTTTCTCTGTTTCTGAGTGGGGGAGGATGATGAACCCAGGGAAGCGGAGGGAGGAATTTGGGAAACTGCATTTTTTTTCTTGTAGGATAAGCCGTCGAGGGGCGGCGTGCGATAAAATGTTAATACGGCAAGCTCCGCAGGCGGGAAAAAGAGTCGGAGCCTAAGGATATCTTGCTTTGCAAAGCTGACAGTATGAAAATTAAACTTAATGCCAGAAAATTATACCAGCACACTCAAAACAAAGCAACTAGTAAAGAAATGCAATATGCGCTGCAGAAATGTGTTCAGTAACTTATACACAAAATGATAGAAAAATATCGGGGTGTGTCTGCATCGAGAATTCAGCCGTGTGTTTTACGTGAATATATGTCTGGTTTAGCTGGTTATATTTTCTTAGGTATACGGGAAAATCGAAAGTAACGAATTGGATACTTAGCTCTTATAGCTTAAATCGACAAATCTAGACGATATCCTTTGTTTGGTATCAAAATCAGCGCGCTAGCACATCGGAACCGCCAAAAATACTGCCTGGAAATTCTCGCCCGCGCCAAAAATTGCCGCCAGTCACTGCGGCACCTTGCACATGCGTAGCGCCAAATCAAGGTCATGATCGTATCGTAGCCGTATACCTCATCGAATGAGACCACGTTTATTCAATCATGTTATTAGTCACGAAGTTATAGAATTAGAATGAATACTCTACAAACGATACATCGCCGTTTCCATTCTAGTACCCGATGTGTCGATCTTATTTTAAAGACGTTTTCATGTCAAACTTCATTTCATAAAACTGTACAGAGGGATATTTAAATCTTTCTGGTATGATCATTCTCCTTATTAGATACCTTTTCATCAAAATATTCATTATGCAAAACGTTGCTGAAATTTTAATTTTCATTATAAATGATGTATTGAAAAAGAAAATAAATTCCTAGTTGCGGAGAAAAATAGTGCGCCCTGATCACAGTCGCGGAATAATACACAAGCAGAACAAATAACGTCGCCTGAGCACGTCCCTTTCTCGCTGTTTGCATGTGATCGCTGAACGGAGGAAAACGTACTGTCGCGGGACTGCATGTTCTTACTATGAAAATAAATTTTAGAATATACAGTAGAAAGTGACGCTATTCAGTATTATACACCGTAGTCTACAGAGTTGCATATTTGTCTTCAGAGTTGCATTATTCATTACTCAGCGTGGTCACCTGGACTCAATCGCCACTGACGTTACATAAAGCTGACACGAAGATTTTATTTTGTATTATTGTCCTTAATCGTCGTGTCGTGTTAAACGGCAAATAGTTTTCCCTTATGGAAATTTCGGCGACATAAATAGAAAATAAAAGTGGAAATATGCAAATATTTCATTTTTAGATTTTAAATGAAGTTTCTCAGAAATGTATAGCAGTTTTATAAATAACTTTCTCGTGATCCAACAAAATATGTGACATTTCAAACACATGCGCTATTGCAGACGCGGAACAGGCGCAAGACAATTGATAAAATAGTAGCGTAGTGCTTAATGATGTATGGTTAGACGGAGCATAACTGTATAAATAACAAACAAACCAAGGNGATAAAATAGTAGCGTAGTGCTTAATGATGTATGGTTAGACGGAGCATAACTGTATAAATAACAAACAAACCAAGATTATGTATTTTCACACTGTCAACAATAAATAGTGTAATCGGAATCAAAAATGGTATTGATAAGAAAAGTCCCAAACTCAGGTCAGTGGCTATAACTGCCAGAATCAGCAAAAAATACACGTATTGGAGATTAATTTTGTTCTGCTAGGGATATAGTTTTATCCATACCAACTGGCAACATTGCTGTCAGTATAAATTCATTTTACAGCAGTGTACGCATACTCTTATCTAACCTAAAAAACAAAAAAGACATATCAAGAAATACAAATTAGAAGTCCCAGACTTCATTAATATTTTATGGACAAAACTTTCTTGCTTAAAAAGCACCGAATTATCGTCGCTTCCCAAAGGCTTTTGTATTATATGTTTTGTATTGTATTATGCTTATAAGTAAAGAACTGTTATATTGAAAGTAACTTCAGGATTTGAATTTTGTTTAAAATGTACAATTAATTGCGCTTATCCGATTGTAAAAAATATATCATGACAAGACGTAGTGACAAATAAGCCTCGTAAAGTGATTTAAGTATCATAGAGTTTGTCCGCGAACGGGCACTGAGATAGCAGATTCGTTTCTGCAAGGCGTCGGGAAATGGTTCGTGGGCACACAAGAACTCCATACACTAACCAGTACCGTGGACTGGATCTCCATGGGATCCCTCCGCGCCTGGCGCACGATCCATTTATCCCCCTGACCGGCAGTTGACTTCGTCCGTCCTGAGCCGGTCCTCCACGTGTAGGAGACGTCGCGTATCCTATGCTCCCAACAGCATCAGACAGTATTGTCCAAAGGATCCACATGGTGGGTTATTCGGCGATACGACCACCCAAAGGAGGTTTGTAGCCCGATTTTGAGTCCTCTCTTGAAGTCCGTCATTTGCGTAAAGCGACGTCGTTGGCGTCTTCCCGGCGTTAGTCTTCACTCCGTACACTTGCTTGTTATCGTCTTGTTTTTCTTGCATTAATGCGGTTTTGACTACACGCCAATGTCTAGGACAGCTGGTCGGTGCTCGCAGTGCCACTGTCGGATATGTAGTCAAATGCAAATGCACCAACATATGCATACCAGTCCGTAATCGCGGTTTTTACATCGTTTCGTGGTTGTCACGTGGTTTCTTAATGGTTCTTCGTGGTACGCTATTTTAATTGTCCAGCAGTGCAATTTTCCAGGTAATAAGCATGTGGACTTCTGTGACAACAATGCGACAAAATCGCCCGCGCAGCAAGATTTACGAATGAAAAATATTTGCAATTTATTTGCGTCTCAGGCGCGACAGGTATCTAAATATTGTCATGTAAGGAAATTTGGGTTTCTGTATTTGTGCGGGTTCTGTGTTTGTACATTTTTCTCTGGCGCGACTGTGAGGCCGCGAAGCTCGGGATTTTGCAGCAGGCAGTCGACGTTGTTGATCTGTGATGACATTTTCACGGAAGTGCACCGTCGTCCTAGGATTCAGTGTACTACTTCCGTGAAATGGGCAGTTTTCGCCAGCGATCGGAGGGCGCTGGTT